>CM060846.1:34177500-34220000 GCA_030762175.1 Metallyticus violacea
ACTGCTGACAAATTTTGCTCAGAGGTCTCTTCTTTCAGGCTTGAGGTTCTTTATCGTGCCGTAAATGTACGACACGGGACACACGGCTTTACTTCCCTTCCGAAGGAAGCCATATTTAGGATTTTTACGCCCGAAAAAATCCATCGATCCTGGCCCGGTTTTTACCCGCGATCTTGGGTTTAGAAGGCAAGTATGGTTACCACTACACCACCAGGACCGACATTGAGGCGGTTAAGAAAAATGTTTAGCATGAAGCTCTGAAGTTCATAAGATTAATTAATTAACGAAGCATTTAAAATAACGTGCATGTATCGAGAGAAAAAGCACGTCTGGGATAACTATGTCGTGTTGCATTCCTTTTACGATTGCAAAAGATGAAGGTCAACCGCTCCTGTCATTGAGGAAGTTGTTCTAATTCTTTTTAATGGGCAATGCTTTTAGCTGATGCGCAATGTTAGATGTAGTTGATATGCAAATGTTCACCTTTCTTCCGTCATAATGGAAAAAAAAAGTGTTCATTCTTCTACTAATACATGACGGTACAGGCAGAATCAAAATTATTACCTGCAGTTATACAACAAATCTCCTTACGTGGAGTATGCAATTTGTTTTGGATAACGGGTTTAAAGTACAAGTATTTTGTCACTAATTGTGCGGTCTCTTAGTTTATAAGAAGTCTTGTTTGGGGAGTCACATCGTTAAACTAATTAGGAACGCGTTAAGTTCAACCAAAATTGTATATCTTGAAGATTTTATGCCTCTATTGGAGTTTTATCACATCGTTATGCGATTGTTTTTCTACTCAATGTCAATTTCTTTCCTAACAGTTGAAGAACAACGACCTTGCATTCTATTTATTAGGTAAAAGTATTTCAATTATATATTACATGTTATTGTATTTATTCTGGAAATATTATTATTACTAAGAAACATCGGGAAGCAAGGATACATGCGTTTGTTTTCTGAGTTTTGACACGCAGTCGACTTAGCTGCAAATGGCGATAGACTCCATTAATTTTAGAGCGAAACAATTGAAAGAGTTGTTGCTGTAATTATTATATGGAGCATGAGTACACGTCAAACAACATGTTCTGTTAGCACGGGCTCATTTGATTTTCAATGGTACAATAAAATAATTCCAAAGCCCCAGCAAACTTTCTAGTAGAAACAAAATGAAATGGAATTGAACAAATAACATTTGTGAATAAAGCAGATTGTGTACAAATTTCAAGAGAATTCAAAATGATTTGGAAACTGTTAGCTATGTGCAAAAGAAGGAAATGTTTTATAACAGGGAATAGCGACTGGATTACTATACTGTTCTTATCAATGCTGCCGTTTCCTTAGACTCCACTTAACTCTAAACACATTACATACTTCGGTAATAGCTTCGGAATTTCGTGGGATCCTATACTGAGTGTGCATGCCACCAAATTGGATATACTGCTTACATTTTTCCTTCAGAAGGCTCTACATAAATGAATTAATGGCATAATTGAACAATTTAAATAAATTAACTACCTAACAAGCGTGTGTATATCATTGAAGACTAATAATAATTATCGTGTAAGTATTTCGAAATATTTACTATTGACGCTAAAGGTTAAGATCGAGTTGGTGGCGGTTGATGATTATGTGGGTACTATCCGCTCCTTTGAATTAAAACCTGCGCATAATTTTCTCGCTATACAGATCATGGCAATAATGCAAAATTTGATGCTGAATCCTTTGAATAATTCTAAGCAAATAACCCTAGAAGCTCCAAGTTGATGCTTTTTCACTAATGAAAAATCTTAAAAACGCCGAAAAGTTTTCCACCCAAAAATAATTCATACTGATACTAAAATAAGTAGCGTGATCCATTGTTCGTTTATTATTATTATTATTATTATTATTATTATTATTACTTCAGGTTATATTTCACTGTTCTTTTGAGATAGAATGTTTCCAAGAAAATGAATACAGAAAAACTAACAACTCGAGAGGGTATTTGTGCAGAGTAATTTGCTTTTGGATAATGGCTAATTTTATAAATGAATTTTGCATAACACCATTTGCATCTTTTTACGATATTCTTCCCTCCTTACCCCGTTTGATTATCGAGTAATGGGTATCACATGGTAAAGCTGCTGTAAAGAGCGGAAACACTATATACAATTATCAGAAATCAGTCATGTTTATAAAACTAAGCTACGCTTCATAACCTAACTTTTTGTACACCTGTAGTATTCGGAAACGTTATGTTTTATTAAACATAAAGTAGGGATTTAGGAAAAATAATAAAGTAATACTAAGCATACAAGTGCTTGGCTGCCATTCATAAACCACAGAAACAAGCAAAACCGAAAAATTGAGTAAAATAAAAGATTTACATATATTATTTAATGTAGTGCTCTATATAATTACTTTTCATTTCAGTGACAATACTGCAAATTCGTTTATGTATCGAACAGATCTAACTTCTGCACTTAACTTCTGTTTGTTAAAACACAGCGATAGCAGATGAATTCATTGAGAAGTAAACCCAACTCGAACACCAACATCAGAGGTGTCTACGCACTTTGTTCCCATTATATATACTGTGCTCTTAAGATTGCATTCCGTCATTTATTATACCCTGAGCGTCATTCATTTATTCGGCATTCAGATCACTCCTCTATGTTTAAAACTCATCTGCTTCGATATCTCTCTTATTTCGCCCTAAAACCCTTAGCAAAAATTTATATCTCCAGCTTTCGCATTTTCGAACTGCAACTTAAAATACCGAAAAGCTAAAAGACAGCCCGAGAAATCTGGAAAGGATATATTGACATAATTTTTAATAATGATTTTAGTTATTACTGAAATATAAATATTGTTTTAACAAATACACATCATTAGTAGAAGGTGACAGAATTTTACGTTTACGACTCCCTGCGTTCCTCTTATAGTGTAAGTGGTATGTTTGTTTCAAGTTTTGATATGCACTTGTCCCAAAATGATTTCATATATCTCAATATTTTTTGTACACTTTGACCTCTGAGGAAGAAGATGCCTTGTATGCATTGCAAAGCAGTGTTTAAGCGTGGCGCATGTCCCCGTTGCGTGTTGACATGCGTGACCGGCGACAGGGAACAGTGAGCTTCGTCAACGCAACCCTAGAGTTCGCTGGCTGCAGTCTCCGAAAACAAGTGTTACGAGTTAAACGCCCGTGGGGTAATTAAGTAACAGCTGATCGTCTTCCTAGGCGATAAGAAACTGCAAATCAACCGACTTGTTTCAAGCAGTAGCCAAGATAGCTGTTTCGATTACGAACTGCATTTATTGATAAGAGAGTTATAAAGCATAAAATAATAGTGAATTAAGAATAATCACTCTCATTAACACATTACCAACAGTAGTTGAGGAGTTAAATTAGAAAATGAATAAAATCAGGTGATGATAATGCACATATTAAATAAAAAGTAAAACATTACATTTGCTTTATTTATAAATATTATGAAAAGCTCGTTGATAGAAATTTATAAATAATTATAAATTAAGTACTCTACCCCTAATAATACAAATTAAATCTAACGGAAGATTTAAATTATCGCCGCCTCATTTCAGTGATGAAATTAAAGTATTAAAGTAAACAAAAATCAACCTTAGGGCAAGTATAAAAAAAAATTTGTATCTTTCATTTTAATGGATCGTTTAGGTTTTGCATGCATATGAAATATATTCAAGTATTACTATATACTCAATTTGTTAAATGTTTGCCATTACTTCCAGGTGTACTAAAATTTTATACATTTATAATAAATATTTAAACTGCTCTATAGATATAATATTAGTTTTTAATAAGGAAGCGTTTCCTCTGAATCCCCTATATATATATATATTGTAACTCCATTAACAATGTAACTAAAATAACAATAATTAGAAAAGCAGAAAATAATAAAACACTAAGAAAAAGGTATACAGATTAGCAATCACTATATTTCGAATTGCTTGACTTCTTCTATGGCAAGAAGACAAGTGTCATAGAAGAACTCGAGCAGTTCGAAATATAGTGATTACTAATCTGTGACTTCTTCTTAGTGTTTTAGCCATTTTCTCTTGTTATAGTTATTGTTATTTTAGTTACATTGTTAATGGTGTTACATTTTTTTCATTTATATTGTTTGCACCTCTTGTGTTGCTGTTAATTTGGCTTATTAATTTTAATTTACCTTTGGGTGTTTTGTTTTGACTTCTTTACTATTTATCTATTATTCTTTTAATTTTATTTCTTACTTTCTGTGTGTTTTATAATACACTTTGTTATTACTAAGCTTTTGTTATGTATATATAAGTTATCCAACACTCATAAATGTTCTTAACTTTATTTAAATCTTTGTTGTTTTATTTTTATTGTACCAACATAATTATAAAGTTTAAAAAACAACATACGTTACATGGAGCTCTATATATGCTGAAAAGATTGACAAATAACTTTAACTCGAAGCCAGTACATAAAATCCAACTACCTGAAGATTTAAGTCACACTTTACAGCACAAGGAATTTAAATTCGCATGTTTATATAAACCTAAAACTTAAAAAATGCTTATCTATTTTTTTCCCAACTTCAGTATAGCCACGTCTTTTGGAAAACCATAAGTATTCCTAAATGAGAATCCCTACCTTCTTTAAGTGAC
This sequence comes from Metallyticus violacea, assembly GCA_030762175.1. Lineage (NCBI taxonomy): Eukaryota > Metazoa > Arthropoda > Insecta > Mantodea > Metallyticidae > Metallyticus > Metallyticus violacea. Next base: position 34,182,160 of record CM060846.1, read on the forward strand.
AATATTTCACGAACCTAATTTGATAATGAAACGAAGTTGTAGAACATGTGCAGATTTTTAATTACACAGATCTGAAATGGAATGGATTTTTGACTCATACATTTTAAGCGATGTTTTAATTTATATAGCAAATAGGCACAACATCCACAAAATGTTAAAAAAACAAAATTTCGAGTTTTATATACAGAATCGACGCAACAGTTTTCCTAATCGAGGCACGCCCATGCTGAATGTGTGTTTTTAAATTGTAAGCTCACTTATCAGTTAGACAACTACACATCATTAAAATGAGCCGCTTCTCTGCATTTTTAAATACCTGTAAATATAAAAATAAAAATGTCACCATTTATATCTTTTCGGAGTCTCTTAAAATATCGATTGAGAGGAAGATGAGAAGAACACCCAGGTGCCATTGATTTCTTCTGAAGCAAAACGGGTAAATTTGGTCTATCTTGAATGATGATCAAAATATCTTATACATTTAGTTCTTTGTATTCATTCTTTAAAATGACGTATACAGCATGTTCTTGATTGATAAGAATGTGTGTATCTACACCGATATTACCGTAATTTACTGGTTACAATATTTAATATTTTATATTGTCTCCATAACTGACGTATGGTAGTACACACACTGACAAGAGTATATTTAAAGTTCGAAAGAGAGAAAAACCATGGAAGAAAGACAAGCAGATATATCACTGGTATAAAGTTAAAGTTCAAATGAAACAACAATTTGGGGAAATTCTCCTTTGAAAATTAACAATATGCCTACCGCAATCTTTATTGGCTCTCCTCTGGTTGTGAAAATATTCAAATCAATATTACTACGATAAGAACTGAACTGATAATATATTGAAAATGTCATGAGTGCTATAATTGTAACGTGCAACTGTTTCTGCAAATATTTACATGTAAATTTTACTGCCACCTAATCTTACTCACATTTTTTTAAGAAAAAATGGTAAGCCGCATTGTGCTCTGATAGATTTTAAAATGGCATTTGAACTGCAGATGGGAGAAACTATAGCATAAGGGTATTTCGAGAAAAATGACCCAGGATCTAATGACAGTATACACAAATGTTAGATTCTGCATCAACTGGACCAAAATTGTATGTATGTCTGAGAATTGGAGAACATCAAAGGGAGCTAGGCAGGGATGTATTTTTGTCCCTCTGTTGTTTAATTTATTCATTGATGCCATATTCGATACATTGCTCTTTCAAATGGAATCTTCAAATTAAACATACTAATATTCCAGATGATTTCTAATCTGCCCATTATTTGTTAAGGGTCTACAGAAAGGACTGGGCTATCACAACAAATGGGGAATGATCGAGAAACGTCAATAAAACTAAAACTGTCGCTTTTAAAAATGGATCACTTTACAGTAAGAGTGAGGAACGGAAATACCAGGATAATGAAATAGAGAATGCAAAATGTGGGTGTAACTCTTAGTGTGAATGGAAGATAGAACACATAGACACGGCGTCATACAAAGTCCGGCGGTAAATGTCACAGGTTTTCCGTACGTTGGTTGTCACGTATCTGTTGTGGAAAATAAGTGTATCGCCACGCTAAGCTCTGTCATGTTCTATGGTTCTGGGAGAAAGTGGACCTGCTGACCAAGGTCCAAAAAGAGTTTCTGAAGCGAGTTTTAGGAGCAGGGAGGAATACAGCCAACTGTGGAGCTCTACGGAAATTTGAGAACTGTGAAAACACTATTGATGTAGAATCAGAATAATTGAGTGGATCGCACAACTTTAAGGTCTTTGTGCTACCAACATTACTGGATGACGAAAATTAAAAGAAGTGTTGAGAGCAATGGGATGGAGTGGGTTTGAGAAAATGGAACAAGGAATCTTTTATGTTTGGAGGAAGATACAAAAAAAGGGCTTAGGGAAATTAACCAACAATATGGTATAAAGGCAGAATTTTTTTTTGATTCGTTTTGTTTAAGGACGCTCTTTAATATCTCAGGTCATCAGCGTGCTATTCAATTGCGGGCGTGAAACGGCCGACAAATTTTGCTCAGAGGCCTCTTTTTTTTTTTTAAGGTTTGAGGTTCTTCATCGTGCCGTAAATGTACGACACGAGACCCACGGCTTTACTTCCCTTCCGAAGGAAGCCATACTTTGGATTTTTACGCCCGAAAAAATCCACCGATCCTGGCCGGGTTTGAACCCGCGATCTTGGGTTAAGGACCGACTTATAGAGGCGGAATGCAGACAGAAAATATCACATGGTTTAGGTAACGAAGTGAAAATCAGATGGTATGTATATATTCCATGAGTTTGCAAAATATATCTGGTAGAGCGTGGATTAGATTGGGGCATGGAACGCGACTAAAACATGAGTCTGGGAGAGAATATGCGTTTTTTGTGTAGACAGGAAAAACTGGCAGTAACGATCGGTTAGCAGGTTGGGTGGGATCTGTTTACACAGGAACACAACTGGTCCAAGTTTGGTTCTTTTCCATGCAGTGCGCTTGATATTAGAATCACTTTATATATGTAGACGGGCTCTTTGAATTTGAATGTGTGCGAGCGCAAGTCAGTGTGTTAATATATATATGGCGCGCAAATGTATTTGGGCTTAGGTTATAATAACTATAAATGTATTTGATTTAAAGTGGATTTTATTTTTTATCTGTCGTCTGATGTGATTAAGGGGTTCTGCCAATACTTTTCCATACGTTAACCATGCTCAAGGCTGCCTGTATTCCTTTTTGTATGTATTAACTGCAAATGAGAGTAGTAGTAGTAGTAGTAGTAGTAGTAGTAGTAGTAGTAGTAGTAGTAACAACAATAGTAGTAGTAGTGGTAGTAATAGTAGTAATAATAATAGTAATATTAGTAGTAGTAGTAACAATAGTAATAGTGGTAGTACTAATAATAATAGTAATAGTAGTAGTAGTAGAAGAAGTAACAATAGTAGTAGTAGTAATAGTAGTAGTAGAAGTAACAATAGTAGTAGTAGTAGTAGTAGTAATAGTAGTAGTAATGGTGGAGGTAGTAGTAGTATTGGTAGTATTAGAAACAGCAGCAATAGTAGTGGTTATAGCAATAAACAGTAGTAGTTGTAGTGATAGTAGTGGTAGTAGTAGTGGTGGTGGTAGTAGTAGTAGAAGTAGTGGTAGTAGTGGTAGTAGTAGGTAGTAGTAGTATTGGTAGCATTAGAAATAGCAGCAGTAGTAGTGGTAGTAGCAATAAATAGTAGTAGTTGAAGTGGTAGTTATAGTATTAGTGGTGGTGGTAGTAGTAGTAGTGGCAGTAGTAGTAGTAGTAGTAGTAGTAGTAGTAGTAGTAGTAGTAGTAGTAGTGGCAGTACTAGTAGTAGTAGTAGTAGTAGTAGTAGTAGTAGTAACAGTAATATAATAGCAGTAGTATTAGTTGTTGTAGATTTAGGGTGTATTGCTGCATAATGAATGTCATGTGCGTTGACTGAACCCCAACCCACGACAAACTCTTCTGCTTAGGAAGTTAGAGATATGAAAAAACAAATCAATTTGCAAGAGCCTCGAACATGAACTGCAAACATGTACAAAAGAAATACGTTTCAAGTCTTCATATTTTAATTCATGACACATAAACAACACATAGGAAGTTTCATACAGTCACCGCCTATAGTCCAATTTAAATGCAATTTTTTTCAGGGACAGGAACCAATTAGCATATTTTAATAAAATAATCGGTATTTTGCGCTCTGAGGCATCGTAAACTTTTAGCTAGCTTCAGTTTTAATGAGCTGTACGTTCACACCTTTAGAATTGCAAATAGGTCACCATACTTGCAGAAGTAAACAATTCAGCAAAATATCGCGTGATTTGGCGTAATGATCTTCGACTTTCGACCTTAGAGTTGTCCTCGGCCAAGAACCAGAGGCAAAGCACAATACCGGAGCAATTCTAATATGACCTTCTGTGGAAATACATTGCGTGCCTTTTCTTTAAGCCCGTTACATATACTATATATGCTACCTTTCACAGGTGTATGTAGAGTGCACTTCAAATAACTTGGACAAGTCTCAGCTTGCGTAAGGATAACCGCATTGAAAATAAAACATATAATTTTAATAACTTCTACATTTCTGCATTTTCAAACATACAAAATTAAAGTTTTGCATTGTAATTATAAATATTTTGTTTATTATTGTAATTTTTGTATAATATATTATTTCACAGAATAAAAGTTATGGTTATTTATAATATTAAGCATTTAAAATAAAATGGGTGAATTTTCTTGAAAACCATTGGACATATTTGACTGAAAATTTATAAATATTCCAGAAACTTCACAGCAAAACCCGCGGAAGAGGGTTTTAATATTTAATAAATTGCTAAAAATATTTTTTTAATTTTTTATACTTAAAATGTTCATAGCATATTCATATAACTTGACCCTACATCTATACTATCATAGTTATTGAGAATATGTTCTACAGGATGGTGCAAAAAGAATGTTTTCTATAAAAATGCAAAATTTTGTTACTTTTCCTTAAATAGTCTGAGAAAATGTATCTTAAATATTGAAAAAAGAAAGTTGTGGATAGCTTGAGCTAAAGTTTTACCTTTTATTTCCAGTATTACTTGGGTTACTCCTGCTGGCCATTAAATTGCAAAAACAAGCCCGTCAAGAAAGGAAGGAAATGGAAGAAGTAGAAGAATCAAGGACTATGAGTATGGCCAACGTTAGTAATCCCGAACACCAACTGAAATTTAGTTCTTATTATCACTGTACGGCAAAGGTATATGAATATTTATGACAATTTTAAGTGTAACGTTTTAAATACTTTTGAACATTAAAATTATTTTCCACTAGTTTTAATGTTGAAATATATATAATTCATAAAATATGTCCAATGTTTTCAAGCAAATGCATCTTAAAGTTGTTTAAATTTTTAAAATTATAAAAGCAAGAGAATGTGGTGCCGTTAGTTATTTATTTTTTTAAACATAATTAGAGTAATATTTCAGTAATAAAGTCCTGGGTTTACACTTTTGAAATATATATTTTTTTAAGTTTAAAATGTATTTCTTTCAATTACCCACATCCACCCTAAGGCGCTAATCAGTGTAATTTTGTAATTTCTGGAATATTTTTATCCTCATGTGATGCTTTACATCGATAGAAAGCTACTAAAACATACGAAAAACACGCTACTTGTAAAGATTTCTTTTCCCCTAATTAAAATTTAAAGAATAGAATTGTATTTAACGCCCGTTTTAACTACTGAGGCATCACCAGCGTAGACCCATGATACATGAGATGATAAACTGCGAAAGGCTTTTTTTTTTTTTTTTCCCAAGGAAAGAAGCTTTCTATGCCTAAGTTTTAGAGTATCTCTCCGGCATTTGCCATTTAAATAAAAACAAAACATGAAAGAAACCTCAATCAGGGAGCACGGTTCTGGAAATCCAGCCCCAGACTACCCGCTCACGAATCCGCGCCTTAACGATCTCGGCCACTCGTGGCGGTGTCACATTCTAAAGAACATCTACAATGTAGATTATTCATATACCATTGTTATTATATAAACTTTGAAGATGGAGAAAAACATGATCTTGTAAAAAGTAAAATGAACTATTGCTTTTAAAAACATAGTTAATCTATATAGTTCTTTTTGTAATATCATACACAACATTTTCCAGACAACATCTTAGAACATTTCTCATTTTTTTCGGTATTGCAGCCTTTACTTACTGTAGTGTTTTTGGTATGTTACAATAACTCCTTCACATCTTGTAGGCCAGTTTCTTCGAAAGTACCTACTGATGACACTGTCTTCAAATAGACCAGGTGGCCCTCACACGAATTTTTTCAAGCAAGTAAAGAAAGAAAATCTTGATATCTAAGGCATAACAAGAGATTTTATTGGTTTACAACAATGTATTTCATTTAAAAGACGGTGTAAGCAGCCCATCTGGTATAAATAATTCCTTTGTAGGGATGTAAAATGATGTGGTGCACTGTCGTGCATGAATTATTTTTTATTTCCCAGTTGGTGACAAATTCTAGCATTACTCCCATTTAATGTAACAAGTTTCTAACTTCTGCGGAGAAATATGCCAATGGTGAACTGTAGATGTTTTCATGTAAAACTTCAAGATGTGCAATATTTGAAGCTACTCGCACCTCTTTCTCAGAAATAATTATAAAATGTATTTCATTGAATTATATGTGAATGTTTAAGTATCTCATTAAGGAACAAAAGTATTATGAAGGTAGCTTGTATAAGTACCAGGGAAAATGTTGAATATTTTCAATTCCACAACAAGTAGAATTAGTCAATCCAGCAAAAAATTCCAGAAATAAACGTATTTTGGGATATGGGTCATGTTGAATTATCAATTGTTCGTTGCGTAAGTATAGGAGCTCTATATGCTTACCACGTATTGTCACTAATGCTTCAGTCTTACGTTTCAGAGAACCCCGCCTACTCTTGGGATTTGATAGCGTGCAGTATAAAAACCCTCCTGCAATGCTTATACACCGCCAATGCGGTAAGGTCTTCAAGTGCTTCCATTGCCCAAAATCCAAAGGATTAAGAGAGATGTTCGGGGAGGGCATGCTACTGGATCTGTTTGACTAGTTAATCTCGTACCGAAGGTCTGGTCGCACGATGTGAAAAAATGGAGTGGATTCCATCGTGTAAGAACCACACACACTATATACCTACAACTTATTTTGGCTGGTATTTAAATTATTTACGCACCACTGTTAGTGAACCGAAACTTAATAGCTACAGGGGAAAGACAGCCCACTCCATACAAGTAAGAAGATATCCTATTATTTTGGAACCATAGGCTCTGTTAGGCGGCGGTAAAGAATAGATAATATCTCAACATACATTTTTTTTTCCGGATATATACTCATGGGAACTTTTTTAACTAGTTTTGATCAAATCTACCTGCTGTAAAAATGTGCAACACTTACGACACGGCAGGATGCCTTGTCCTCTTAAAGGGATTGTGTAGCTTTGCTGTATAATTTTGAATTTTTAAGGTGTATAAGGTGATTTAAAACACTTCATACATCAAGTTACCTTATAATTTTAATTTAAAAAAAATAAAAATATGCAATATCGAGGGCAAACAACGATTTTCTTTTTTACATCCTTCGTTATATTTACCGCTTTGTTGACTAAAGCATCAATGACTTCTCAATATGGGTACATGAACTATGAAGAATGAATATACCATCAAATATTAGAACACAGCTTGTCCAATGTTGTTACGACAGCAGTAGGGACCTTTATCAAAATCTAACATGTAACAATTTAAGAGAAATTCAAGTTATACCAATTTTGTCAGAAGGTTGGGGGAAAAAAAAAATAGGTTCCATGTTTACAGGAAGAAAACTGGGAGACCAAAAGTAATAAATTATATCTTTGCTGCGGAGTATTGCAGATAATTAATGAAATCAAAAGAAAATATTATTATGAAACTAATAGCTTTAACCAGGTGTGCACGAAAATTTTATTTTTTATGCATCTTTCAAAAAAAAAATTCTCAAAAAATTTGTAAATCGTGTAAAATGTAATAATTAATAATGTATACATATAGTTTACTTTTGAGCAAAACCCATGCAATATTTTTCAGATGTTTCAAAATATAACATTTAATGAAAAATCTGGGTGCAACATGGGTATCCTGTTCTCCACATTCTCCATTACTAGCCACAGATTCTCATTTCCTTTGGTCTAATTTCTTTCCTTCTCCCAAACTATTCCACTGCTAGATATCTTTGGGTTACTTCTGAACTACTACAAGCTCGCACAAATGAATAAATGTATCAACATATTTTTACCGGTTTTTAAGATTGAAGTTCTGAAATTTAATAATAGACCCTGAAATGTAAGCACCCTATGCTACATTCCCTTTATTTCGTGCGTTATATGCTAACATGGCTGTGATATTTCTGAAGTGTGCTCAAGCAAGGAACATTTCTTGATCGTTACACACCAGTAGAACGCTTAAGTGTTTCTATAGCAAAATATGTGTTTCAGTAAAGCACATGGACGTTAAATTTAGGAATCAGGGTTCCGAGTGTTTGTACTAAGCTTTTACTGTCGATTTTTCAAAGTATTTTAAGAATTAATATACCGATTTATTATCTATGTACTACATTAATAATTAATGAATTCGGACATTTTCGACGGTTAATATTGATTCAACTGGTTTTGAAATGGCCTTCTGTTTCTGTAGTTACGAAGTTTTATTATTCTATATTTATTTACGAGTATTATTTCAAAATCTTCAATGTCTATACTCCTCTTGTTTGTTAACTATACAGTTTTACACATTATAACCCATTTGTTCAACTTTGAATACGTTTATAAATGAACAGAATATTTAGGTTATCTTAAACATGGGACAAGCTATATCTCCCCTAATTTAATCTCCTTTTTTTTCTGAATGATTTATTTATGGACGCTCTTTAACATCTCAGGTCATCAGCGTCCCATTCAACTCAGAGCGTGAAACGGCCGACAAATTTTGCTCAGAGGCCTCTCTTTCAGGCTTGAGGTTCTTTTTCGTGCCGTAAATGTACAACACGGGACCCACGACTTTACTTCCCTTCCAAAGGAAGCCATACTTAGGATTTTTACGCCCCGAAAAAATCCATTGGTCCTGCTGGGTTTGAACCCGCGATTAATTTCCTTGAAACATGGACCATGCAACTTTCTGCTTCGAATTTTCAACTATTCTTCAGTCAAACTGCAGAATTGCACTTTAGAATCATGTGGATATTTTATTTTTACGTCACATTCCCCGATTTCATTCTTAAGTTTAGTATGATACCTAATGTAGAAGTTAAACGTCTTGCTATATTCCACCTGTTATGTGTGGCATACGGATGACTGTGTGCACAGCAAAGGAACTCTTTGTCTTCCCCAATTCTCTCAGTTTTCTTACTTTCAGTTCTACTTTGCTTAAAAGTTGAGCTAAACTTTTACAATTTCCTCACAGCTACAGCTGAAGAACCTTAATAATGTGATTCATCACCCCAGTATTACGAAAAAGTGTTTTAATCAATATAGAACGTTTTTGTTTGTCGTTTAGTTGCAAAGTCATAGAGTTTGGTTCAGCAGTGAAAATACAATATAAGCGTGTGGTGCTCCTTTAGTTTAATAAAAAACATATATTCATATTTTGGCAGCACAGTAGCCAGAAAATGCTATGATAATATTGAAACTACCTTGAAAGAAAATTCTTATTTTATTAAAATGTATCAAGTATGATACTGTAATTGTTTTCTTTGAACAGAAATGCATCATCTAAAAATATGGGAAATGAAGAGAACAGCCAAATTCACCTTCATTGTGTTCTATAGAGCGTTTTTCTGACATTCTCCCACAATTTTCTCAATCTATTAAATAACGATTTACGAGCCAACCTGCATTTTGTACGGGTAAAAGCCGTGAAGTAGACACTCAAAGTTGAAATTCACGGTGATTATTTCATAACCAACTTCCGAGATATAGGATCTGAATTCTGCTTTACATGAAAATTCTCTGAGTTTCTCTTGCTCAGAGTATTCTTAATGCTGTATATCATCTTAGCGTTTAGGACTTGGAAAGAGCGTTTTATAAACATTAAATTTTAAAAATAAAACATTTTCATTACATACAATATTTTCTGTCTTTGAAGAGAAAATGAAGCATCGAATGGGATATTTGTGAAATATTATTTTTGACGGAGCCTCACCGCCACGGGTGGCCGAGGTCGTTAAGGCGCGGACTCATGAGCGGAAGGTCTGGGGTTCAAATCCCGCCAGGACCGTCCTCCCTGACTGAGGTTTTTTCCAGGTTTTCCCCAGTCTTCATCAGTGGGAAATGTCGGGGAGGTACCCTGAACTTAGTCCTGGAACTTTTCCTTTCTTAAAAAACAATCCTTTCCCAATATATCATTTCATCTCGTGTATCACCAGTGTTAACCGCCTGTGGTGCCTCAACTGTAAAAACTGCCGTTAAACACCATTAAAACAATGACGGCCTCTTCAGAATCGCCTCCTAAGTATCCATCACTACTACTGATTGTGAAAAATGCCTCCCGGGAATGTTTCTCTTCAATTTGGGGAAAGGAAAATGTCACACGGGGCTACATTTGGACTATAGGGTAATTGAGGGTAACGCCTCATCATTGGCGATATGCGGCCGTGCATTCTTTATGCAGAATCCATTTTTTGCATAGAAATGTGTTTTTTGAGTGTGACATAGCTTTGCAGTGTTTTCAGAACATCTCTGGAACATTACCCAGTTAAAGTTGTACGACATGCTTCTAAGCCATCCCTTGAATATCAGAAAATAAGATGACCACAACTTTCGCAGCAGAAGCAATCACTTTCTCTCCCTCCCCCCTCCGGTGATGAGAGCTGTGCTGCTTGCTCTCAGAATCGAAACGAAGTACCCAGATTTCATCAGTTGTGATTACCTTTGAAAGAAACTCCACGTCTTCCTGTAACATTATCTTCAACTGCATGCATAACCTCCACGCTAGCATCCATTTTTTTTTTTTTTTTTCAGGAATCAACAATCTTGGAATCCACCGATCGCAAACACATCTCATGTGCAACTTTTCAGTGGCGCCCAGCGGAATTAATATAATGTCTAAAAATGTCCTTAATGCTAGTCAATTATTCTCTCTCACAATGACAGCAACGGCGTTAATGTCCCCCCCCCCAAAGTTAGAGCACAAATTGGGGCGCAGGGTCCACTTTCGTTTGAAATTGATCGCCTCCCATAATTTTAAAGTATCTTCGAGCTGTGTTATAAGGAATATCAAACTTTTCATAGTCCTCCTGTAACATTACATAGATTTGTTGCGACGAAAGCAGAATTTCAGAGCAGCATATTGTTTGCAGCGTGTCGCTTCCATTTTGCTGTAGGCAGAACCGAACATAGCAATGAAACAAGTACCACTACTTTACGCAATAGGCTAACAAAATATTGTAACTTTTAATTATGCCTGAAATTATGCCTGAAAAATGTTTAATCATTATTTATTGAACACCTTCTTACTACAGGATTTCTATCTTCCTTCTTTTCTTTATCGTGAAGCGAAGATAAACTGCTTGTTTTGCCAGAATATCTCACTCGAATAGAATGTGATGTTTGTTTTTACGGTTTTTAAACGGAAATCCTTAAGATTTATTCATGCCACTCTTGCAAAGGAATATAATTTTTCTAATGTTGGAATCTCTTTGTTTATTCTGTAATAAATGTGGCACTGGATTCTAATATAGTTCATATCATCCAATTCTATTTTATTTGGAGCTGACCTGAAATTTAATTTTCGTGTTTTTAATTTGATATACCATTTCTTCTGCTATCTGATTTACCTGGCGAACTCTGGGGGTTGTATTCTTGTGGAATCCCGTCCATCATACTCGTAATCTTTGTTAAAGGCATATTTATGCATTTTCTTTTCCCCTCTTCACAAAACGTAATTAGCTTGTAAATTAAATTACTTGCCGAGCTTGACTATGCACCACCTGTCTTTCATATCGCAGCATGTTAACTGAACCAAGAACTGCTGACAGCACACGAGTGTTACCGAGCTGGGTTGACATCAAGCTAGTGACAATTGAGAATGAAGGGAGGGTTTAAATGAAAGCTTAATTTTTTATGCCCATTGCCAATGCAGTCTCTTAAAATTGTGTATTTCTTACACCGGACATCTGTCCAGTTTCTCCTGCAGTAGTCACGTGTTTGCATTGTTAAACATTGCGAAGCATTACTGATTTGCCTTTTGTGTTTCTCTGTGTTTTGTGTGTCTCGGCTAACGTTAAATGAACATGTGTTTTGTGTATAAATAATTTTTTACATTGTTCTTTCCTATTTTATAAAATTATTAACAGTGTCTTTTAGAGATGTGCAATATATTTGATTTATCAATCGTTTTTTCGTAATGTGAAATAAAAGACTAACTGCAATACAAAAGATAAATATTTGATTGTCCTTACTTTTCAGGATGAGAGGTCTGTTAACTCTAAAGAAATGAATGTTAAAAACAAGATCCTTGTTTTAAAAAAGTCTAGAAATATCTACAATGAGAGTTGTTTAAATATCCCGCTTCTTAAATCAGCCAACCAGCGGACCAACTACCTCCCAATCTCTAACATTCCCCACTAAGCATGCGCGGCGTCATTTTCTCTTACAATCAGTTGCAAGCGGTATTTCGACAGAGTCGTGCAGTTGTGTTGTGCAATCGAGAGTGACATTTCATTATATAGCACATCAATGTTGTGTAATTGCGAGATATTCACTACGTCGTTGTATATTTATCTTCAAGGCGTATATCAGATACCGAAAGTCGTGTGGCACAACGAGACAGGCATTTAATTGTAATTTTTCTCGCATCTCGGTTCCAATATGAAAAAACTTTTGTCTGACAGAAGAAAACCTTGATGAAACAAGAGCTTCCATTAAAGATCTCCTCGTTCCTCAAATCTTACGGTTTATGATGTTTATCTTTGGAGGAAATTGGAAAATAGAAAATAGAGTGTATTCAACTAACCCTCACACACTGGAGGAACATAAAACGAAATTGAGTTAGATCCATTAGTGATGGGGAACTGTGCGTGTTAGGGATAATTTCCTAAGAAGATGTGGATTGTGTGGCAAGAAAAGTGAGCAAATTTCCAGCACCTACTGTGAGGAGCCAGTACCAAATGCTGTTATTTAAATACAGGCGGCAACGAGGGGTCTACTAACAGACCGGCTGAACTTTTCAGGAATTTTAAACTGCTCTCACTCTAATGCAAATTTAATGCCTCATACAGAATGTTAATAAACAAACATGGAAACATTTTCACTCTAAAGTAATTTAAATAAGCGAATTCCGAGTCACCGACGCTATGTTGGGGGGTATGGAGCATTGGAATAATTGTATGAGTATTTTGATACTCGAAATTAACATTAAATTTTATATGACATAAATTTCATGCTTTCTTGGCGATGGAAATAAACTGGTGGCCAATAACCTAACGGCAACATAACATCATAATTTAGCGTTATCACAAACTACTACATTTACAGACTAATCACGTGATTGTGCATCACTGCAATTTTTTTTATAGAAATAGGATTTCAATTGTTAACCAGAAAGTTGTTCTCCTACTTTGACATAGCGTTACAAGATTCTTACATAATTATATTATTTAACAATTAGCTTGTGACCACATGACGCTATTTACCACAATTTTAAGTGTAACTTAGTAGAAGTCACTAGTATGTATATCTTTGGAAATTTTACGATCCCTCTACACAGACTGAAAATACTTTTATGTTTTATTAACGCCCTGTATACAGGTATTAACAAGCTAGTTGTAAACCATACTATATGACCGGATTGATATAATTATCTGATTTTGCCCTGAGATACTAAAGGCACATATCACGCAGGTTGTCCAGGCATTTAAAATATTTTTGATGAAACAATTTCTTGTCAAACGATATGAAATTTAATAAATCCAATAAATAACGCAATAAATTAATATGATGTAATGATACTATATAGGACTTTTAATTAAATTATTTTACCAAAAGTCACGTTTTAAACGTTCGTGGTCTGATCTATGGATTAAGGGTTTTTATTCCCATCTTCTTTGGACACTCCAAACCCTTCAGTTTGACATAAATACTGTCAAATACTACCAATTTTCAGCACCGCTTCTTGTTTATCTGAATAATAATTCATGTTGAATACTAGTATGTACTTATGTAACTATTAAACGCGGTTCGACATCCAGTTACAACGTGTATTTGATCTCACGCTACGTTCTTTGCAATTAAATGCTTAATTCGTCATAAAGAGTAGAACGGCTTGCAAAACATCTTTGGAACTAACCTCCCATTAAAATTAATATCGCTTAATGATAGAGCATTAAGGCTTGACACATTTAGCGCATATCGCTTTTAAGAAATCGCTTTCGTGTCTATCTAAAGTAAAGCTATTACATTTTCTGTTTAATAAAATAAACGCATTATTATGAATATAGTGCAGCCTACAACAATGCTTCCGTAATATTTATATACACGAGGCATCTTTGAAACGACAAACAGGTAAACTATGAAGAAAAATAATTTCCTACATACGACCTGCAAATTATTTACAAGAAATAAAATCTTAATTTTTCCTCTAAATATAAAGTGCTGCTTGGTAATAGAGCATAGACATTGACGAGGATAATTAAAGTATTTATCTCTCGTGAGCGGTAGGTCTGGGGTTCGAATCCCGCCAGGACCGTCCCCCGACTGAGGTTTTTTTTCAGGTTTTCCTCAGACCTCATAAATGGCGAATGCCGGGGAGGTACCCTAAACTTAGGCCTGGAACGTTTCCTTTCTTAAAAAAATCCTTTTCTAATATATCATTTCATCTCATGTATCTTCAGTTAAACACTAATAAAAACAGTAATATAAACATTTATCTATTTTGCATTAATAGTAGTAAATAAATGCAGAATAACCAAAGTGTATATCTAGGGAGACAGAAGGCTATATAAAATAGAGCTGAAGTGTGTGCCATTGGTGTATAACGATCATTCAAATAAAAGCATAGCAAAAAAGCTGTTGATTTTATCTCTTGCCTTTGGAAATATAAAAAACCATGCGAAACTCTTTAAATCCTTCAGGAGCATCATCAATCAACTTAAATTTGCCTCCACACGACAACACTCGACCTCCAGACTGCAGAAATCACCATGGTAGAAAACGTTGCAGCATCCGGAACTCACATTTTTGAAGAACTGGGGGAACCTCTATGTCATCTCTTTTCTTGAGGAGGTGTAGAACGTTAAATTGAACTAGTTGGTGAAATATCCTTAATGTATTTTTATTTGGATGAACAGTGTACTAGCTTTCTGTTTGAAAATAAGGCCACAGACCTATTTCACTGTGCACATGATTGCATCTGTTAATTGAAGCTGAAATTAAAATAGTGTTTTGCGATTAATTAATTTAAAAAATAGCATGGATAGAATGAATCAAGGTTGCGGGTAGGAAGTTTATCTAGTTTATTTGCGACTGTAAGTTTCTGCTTGACAATAAACGACTTGATCAGGCTCAAAATTAAAGCTCAAAATATTTATACACTTTATTACAATTAGTAAACGGAATTGTCTTAATGACTTTCCATTTGTCTTCTTTCATCCTTTCAGAGTTCGAAAAAATGAACAATACGTGGCTGTTTGAAGAAAGGTGAACACAGTACTCTTGCAGAGTTAGTGACTGATCTGAGACTTTGAAATGGTGAGTCAAAGAACTATTGTTTAACACAAACTTCTTTTATTCATGAAATAAACGGATCATCGACAAGTTCCTCCGCACTCGAGTGACGTGCACCGCACAGGAGAAAGTTTGTACTCCTACATTTTTGACATTTCTTCCTTCGAAACTGGGGTTTAAGAGGTGATCCGCCCACTGTTGCTAAGGTTTGGATTCTGAAGTGTGTGCTTGCCTTGGTGATTAAGTGAACACAATAACTTAACGTTAGGCGCGCGGTCAGTACTGCCGCTTGAATTCACTCCCCTGGTGAAATCTCGGCTAGACAATGGCTGCGGAGCGACTTCTCGATGACTCTTTATTATTACCATAATGTTAGCAATATTACCATACCATGTAATATTGCTAACATTAGTTCCATGTGAGTGCTATAACTAATTATCATTTAAGTACTATAGTTAATTATCATGTAATATACACACTTTCTTATTCAAGCCTGTTTTTTCCCATAGCAGCCTTTTGGAGATGCTGTAAAATTGTTTTGAATTCGTTTTGGGAAGGCTTTTCCTGATTATTTGTTGCAATTTTTACCCCACGCGGGCCTTCGGCTTACCGCGACGACCGCTGCGTCCTCTACCTCCATCACGTAATATCATTGGTAGGGTGCAGTATTACAGGGGGGTATGTGATCTGCACACCGCATCCCGCTGATCGCTATATTGCGGCTTACTAGATCGTAGAGGCTGGGTGGACCCCGTTCCAGACCTTCCTAACTCAGAAAATTCCTAAGCAGGTACCGGGAATCGAACCCAGGCCTCCCGGCCAGCAGTCACTAACGTCACTAGACCAAGAAGGTGATCAAAATATACGCTCTTTATGCAAGTGATATTGGGGAAGTTAATGTATCCTATACATTTAGTAATAACCAAACCTAATGTAACAAAGTCTTTGATGATATTTGGCGTATTCATTACCAGAATTACCACTGTTATAAAACTGGCATACAGAGTTCTTTTCAGTACGATTGGCTAACCTTGTTAATCAACTAACAGTAACCATGGCCTCCTGTCTGACTCTTAATATTTTTTCAGACAGTTGCGTGTACAGAGCGTGTCTGTGCACTTTAAATTTCAAATAGCAGATTTATCTAGTGAAGTAATGTCTATGATTTCTTATACGGCAGCATGCAACTGATGTTTGCCCTTGGATATCAATATAAAAATATTACTGCAGATAAAACGGTAGTCACTCGAAAATCAAAAGCTTATAGCTCAACTAACATTTTTAACACTTTAATGCAGTTAAGCAGAAAAACACCGCCACGGATGGCCGAGGTGGTTAAAGCGCGGACTCGTGAGCGGAAGTTCTGGGGTTGCAATACCGCCGGGATCGTCCTCCCTGACTGAGTTTTTTTCCAGGTTTTCCTCAGTGCTCATAAATGGCAAATGCCAGGGAGGTACTCTAAACTTAGGCCTGGAATGGTTCTCTCTTAAAAGCAACCTTTCCCAATATATCATTTCATCTCATGTATCATCAGTGTCCACCGCCTGTGGTGCCTCAGTAGTAAAAACGGGCGTTAAACACCATTAAAAAAAAGTTGAAACTGTTACATTCTGCACGAGTAACTGAAAGAGGAGTGTTTACTAATTGCACAGTCGTTAGTTTGACAAAGGAGCTAAATTTCTTGTGCTTTTAGCTTATCTTTTGTTTCAAGACCTTAATAATATGGCAAAATGGCATTAGAAGCCTAAAAGTTTGATATCATTCACCATAGTTCTGGAGAATTCAAAAGTATCACTATATCTACTTTGTCAACATTATTATTGAGTTTAATGTTGTGTTAATAGAGAAATGTTTTTCACCTTATTTCTTAAATTATGTTTTTAAAATTGTGTGTTCGAGTTTAATGTTTAGTGTAAACATTTGTCAAAACGCTTAGGATAAACATTTTTAAATAAATGTGAACAAATAAGTTGTAAACCTTTTAATGTTGGCAGTATCTCAGTTTAAGCAGGTTTATTTATTGATATTTCAAACTGTTTACCGTACTTATCGATTATATCATTTTAAACTCTTTCTCATTCACTTGACGTTTCCCCCAAAGCTGCCATCGAAATATACTGATATTTGATCTTTGAACTTTCCCCAGGCAATTGAAAAGAAATTCCCAGAGAAACATTTAAGTGTATAAATAGCCCACATACTAATTAAAGTTGAACTTTCTCACATGTTTTAAATGTTTTTCGCTGTGTATTGTGGTTAAGTGCTACACTTCTTACGCAAAATCGTGTGTAATATCTAAGTGAATTCATGCTCTAAGTGTTTTTGTTTGTATTAACAAATTTTTTATAGTAAAACACTTGTGACGCTCATCAGCTGTATACTCCCAGTGTTCTATACCGGAACAAAACGGAGGCTTAATAAAACATAAAAGCGCATCGGATAACTTTAAGTACCTAATAGGTAGGTACAGGTGAGTTTAAAATTGCTAGAGTCTACATACATTTTGCTGTTCGTTGCATGGAACTACTATATCATCTCTGAATAAAAATCTCGAGGTATTATAAGGCTCCTATTGGAAAATCGAGGAAAATGCGTTTGCTCCAATATCTTTTTCAAGAAATAATTTAAGAGAAAGTCTATATAAAATGTATCAGAGCTCTCTAAATTTTTCGTTACACTTTTTAATAACGTTATAATCTTTTTGTAAAATTTTAAGTCTGTTTCATAAGTATACATTTTTATAGGAAAATGTAAATATAGATTTCTATATTCATTTAAAAGACTAGGAAGTATACCATTTTTAAAAATGTACTAAATACAATGTGAAAAATTTTAAAACTTTAGATTATGGCTATAAAATATAAATAATATGTATACATGTTGCATTTAATATTCTCATTTTTTAATAAATTTCATGCAAACAGATAGTAAAATTAAGAAAAAAAAAAAGAGAGACCGAAGATAACAAAATATCTGAAAATTAAATGCAGGGAAATATATATATACATGGCATGATCATTATACACACATTCATATAAATATTTCTCTAGTAGTTTCAGTTATTTGAAAGTACAAGTTTACTCGATGATTAATTATTAGAAAAGATTTGAATTACATTTATGAGATTCGCAGTAAGATTATATTGTAATCCCAGCTGAAGCGAAATGCGTGCAACCGGTGACAAATGTGGCCGTAAATTGATGTTCGAAAAATGCCAATATAATTTCGAGGCATATCAAAAAAGTAATTTATTGCGAAAACAACTCAGCCCTGATGTAGCCGATTTTGCGCCAGGGAATTAATATGAGTGTATGTTTAGTAAGAAGTTTAATCACAGTACGTTAGTGCCCACTGAAGCCAATCTTATTGCGCAATTGAGTCCTTTTTTTTAAATAGTGAAAACGCCCGTTTTAACAACTGAGATACCACAGGTGGTTCAACTGAATCAGATGTATGATGTTAATATTACTGAAATTATTAAAAGTTTGACTTTTTAAAAAAATATATAAAATATCCATAATTTAGAAGTACCGAAAGACTTGTTTGTACTGTTGTTCTGTGACTTTATTAATATGTAACAAAATGTGACCACTTATTTGAAGGGATTTTTTCTACTGTTTTAATCTAGTGGTACAAATACAAAGAAAAATTACGGTTGAAAAATTGCGTTTAAAGTTAAAATATTTAAAGCTTTGTTCTCAGTATGTAACTACATTATAGTCGAGTTGTTTCACTTCACATCAATCTGTTTTCTTTACTGAAACTATAACTTTCTCAAGGGTCGTATTAAATTTTTTTATTCTTAAATTTGAACTAGTGTGACATTGAATTACTTGCACTTTCAAAGGCACTAAAACCACTAAGCATTTGAAAACAATTGAATATAGCTTTAAATTTAATCATATTTAGTAAATCATTCATTCACTCACATAAAACATGTTAAAATTGGTGGAAATTAACACTCTGTAGCTATATTTTAAAATTATTTAGAAAATCTCTTCTAGAACATATGTATGCTTTTGTAAGAAAATTCTAAATATTATTTAGTTCACTTTTTGAAAAAAAAACCCTAAAATTTACAGATTTTGTCTTTCAAATGATTTTTGTGTTCCCTTGGAAGATTATTTATAATGAATTTGTATTTTTTGGTTGAAAATCTAAATTGTTTTAGTAGATCTATTTGCCATTAGAAAAGTAACTCAATTTTGGTAAATACCTCTCCGAACAATATTTCTGGAAAATTTAGTGTGTTTTATTAATTTTTATCATCGCCCAGAATGGCCCCAAAACACTGTCCACCACTTTACTGAAGAAAGACAAAAACAAACAAGTACCACGAAATAAAATTCGCCGCTGCTTAACTTGTTATTTTATTTTATTTATTTATTTATTTGTTTCGCTGACTGACGCTGAAAGGGTCGAAATAATTGACGGGTATTTCCGCGTTAACATGTTTGACACTGCTTAACACTTTCGCTCACTAAATGTAATAAATCTGCCATAGCCTCCGGTATCCAAACCAGGCAGCTTACCAGATGCGTTGATCGCTTGAGAAGAGACTCTCCCTTTCTTGGTCACTGCGAAAGTTCTTCACTTGTTTCCACTACCATCCGTACGAGTTTTCTATAAACAAAGATCGTGACTTAACTTGCGCGCTGATTTTAACTTCCCATACTATTACCCCTTCCATTCTAACTATCTGGCCGACGATTGGCTCTACGGAACGTGACGTCATATTGACCGTGAACGTTAATATATGACTAAATAAAACTCAGAAAAAAGTAGTTAAAAACTCTGCTGAACGCATGTTGGAAAGGACAAAAAAAGGGTATTCGCTGGCTACAAAACAGCACCGTGACCCAAAGACCCTGGTAGCCATTCTTGCTGAGGTGCGTGTCAAAGCAGGGTACCTGTTCTCGGAAATCCCCAATTTGGGGGAGAATGGCTTATCACAAAACTTAGATGCTGCAGCTAGAAGCCACATGTAGTAAAGTTAAGTTACTTTTGGGGTCACATTAGGTATTATAATTGAAAAAATTACGTCAATATTCCTAAAAAAAAAAAAAACTCTGAATATATATTCATGTATGGGAGTTATTATATTTTATCATATACGATAATAATTGTAAAGTCAATTTTAAATAACTTTTAAAATTGTGAAGAAAATTTTTCAAAATAATGACGCAAAAACAGGGCATTTTTCTTGTACGCTTTTCTCAAATTCAACTACTAAAATTAACACCTTGCGGACTCGTGAGCGGGAAGTCTGCGGTTCGATTCCCACTAGGATTGTCTTCCCTGACTGAGGTTTTTTCCAGGCATTCCTCTATCCTTATAAATGGCAAATGCCAGGAGGTACCCTAAACTTATGCCCGGAACGCTTCCTTCCTTAAAAAAAGTGTCCTTTCCCAGTTTATCGTTTCATCTCATGTAACATCAGTGACCAACGTCTGTGATGCTTCAGCAGTATAACGGGCGCTAAACATTATTCAAAATATTAATATAAAATATTATTTTTATTAAACTATTGTATTATTCCGTTGAATAACTATAAAAACAAGCCCAACATTTCAATAGTGTAGTGGCCAGATTCTGAGAAAATTAACCTCTCTTCAAATATTTTCTTCATAGAACATAATATATATATATATATATATATATATATATATTGCAAATTCTCTGCAAAGAACAGCTTTATCATAAGATTTTTTTCTTTTGTGGCCCAATATCATAAAATTTCATTGAGAAAAATTTACATATTTGTTCACTATGTATAGTGCTATATAATAATCTGACAATAATTATTAGTAAAAAGTAGGTTATTAATGGATCCCAACTTTATATGAACAGTTGAATTGGTCAGTCCAATTGCGATCTTCAACTGGCAATAGGTGTCGCATATTTCATAAACAATTTGCGCATCATTGTTTATTAAGAATTTTTTCTTTTCCAATTATACTTTCCACCATCAAATTATTGTGCATCATTTTTAAACACCTTGTAATATAGGTACTTAGAAATGTTTTTACACAAATATTTATTGCGCTTGAAAGAACTAAATAGCTTATTACAAAAGTAGGCCATTACTTAATATACTATCATTAAAATTACATCTGAATTTTGCAAGAAATTTTCAAACAATAATAAAGGTATATTTAAAACACCATTGTTTATTTAACATATTTTTGGATAAAATAAACTGCGAAAAGTATGTCTCATAATTTGCGTTACATTCTAAGCTATGCATGCTTTTAAAAAGCTACTTAGGCATAACAAATTCTGCAATGCAAACCTTATATAAAAACTAATATATTTTTGGTTGTATGTTTTATAAAGTAGTAATAAATACCAATTATTCCATAATGTTTCGTCAATTCACATGTCGATTTCATTGCCTACAGAGATACAGTAGAGTATTAGTGGAGTAAAAAATTAACATTATTTTATCAACAGCATTTGATTTTCTGCTTACTGACGATGGCATACAACATTATGAACAACATTCTATAAGAATCTGGTTATAGCAATTTTTTGAGAATATTTCATGTTTAATTAGAACACTAAAATGTTCAATGTCTAGCACATGTATAAAATTTTTTTTATTCTAATGAAATTTGCAATATTTTTGCAAAGAGTAATTTTTGGCCCGCATTCGCAGATCGGGAAGAGCAAAGGTCATGTCGTCGATGGACAAATTTCATTTACATTTCTGCTATATAACTTTCATCAATAATTGAATGAATTGTATTCCATTATTAGGATCGGAGGTGAATATTTGGATACGCCATTCTTGCTCAAGGCTTGGCCAGTTGTGTCTACGTCCCTAATGCGGGCACTCGGGGAGTAGAATGATGTAAAGCGCGACTCGAAAGTCCAGGTAGGCCTCTTTTCACGGCGCAAGCCATCGTCACGTCGCTTACAGCACTAGCCCACTCGCCTGGCACTTTCAACCCTGTAACTGAACCAACGCAATTAAATAAAAGATCCATCCCAGCATTTGCCTAAGCGATCACTAAAAAGATGTCGGTCCTGGTGGTGAAGTGGTAGACATACTTGCCTCCTAACCACAAGATCGCGGGTTCAATCCCGGCCAGAATCGATAGATTTTTTGGGCGTAAAAACCATATGTATAGTTTCCTTCGTAAGGGAAATAAAACTGTGGATCCCATGTCGTGTATTTACGGCATGTAAAAGAACCTCAGCCTGAAAGAAGAAGCTTCTAAGCAAAATTTACCGGTCGTTTCATGTCCTAAATTGAATGGGACGCTGATGACTTGAGATGTAAAGAGCCTCAACAACAACGAAAAAGACAAAGTCAAGATTATCGGTCCCAAGGGATCTGAACCCGTACCTCCCGAATGTTACCGCTTGAACCACCCCGCTTGGTTAAAAACATACATGCACACACAATAATAACTTAATGGTTGTTCGCACTAGTATCTGCCCGCAGTTGCATACTCGTATAAGAAATTTGCATTCACTCGCAGCGGCTTCCGTCCTGATGTTTTTTTAAGGGCCTCTACAATTTGGTGGGTATTCGTGTAAACACTTTTTTCTGTTCTAGGGGTAACTTTTCATTACAGTGCACTAAAACAGACACGGGTGGTCGAGATCAATAGGGCATGAACTGTAAACAAAAGGTTTGTTTTTCGAATCCCACTAGGACTGCTTTCCTGGCTCTTTCTTCTGTTTTCCTCAACCATCAATAGCAAATTCCGTGAAGGTACTACTAAACCTAGGCCTAGAATGCTTCCTTTCAGCAACAACAAATATCACTTTATCATTTTATTTCACATATCGTAAGTATTCATACCTTGTGATGATATACGAGAATTAAAGGATATTAAACCGAGGGTGCCAAAAAATGTATACACAATTTCACAGTAGATATCTATTTAATATATTTCAAAGTTGGACCGAAAAACAACGTTAATGTGTAGCATGATGTTCTGTAAACAGATGTGACTCACATACATTATGATAGCGTTGCTACTTGGCAGCTCAATCAACAATGAACAAATGAAGCCAGGATTATCGTATGATGTTCTATAAACAGATGTGACTCACATTACGTTATGCTAGCGTTGCTACAACAAAATGGACCCAAGATTGTCGTTTGGACAGCGGAAAGCAAAATGGACCCAAGATTGTCGTTTGGACAGCGGAAAGCAATTTTGAAGTTGTATTAGAAAACCGAGAATGTTGTTGAAGTTCAAAGACAATGGAGACGTGTGTACAGAACAGAACCGCCAACGCGAGTAACAATTGCACGCATTCGAGACAAATTTGAGACTCGTGGTACCGTATGCGATGTTCACAAGGGCAGATCTGGGAGACCTCGCACAGCAACAATCCCCGCGTCCGCGGCTATGGTTTTGGAACGTTTTGAGCACTCGCCGCAGAAATCTACAAAACAATTTGCACTTGAGGCTGGGATTAGTTGAACCAGCGTAGTCTTATTATTAAAACAGCAAAATTGAAAGTTTTCGTCCCAAGATTTTTGTATAAGTAATCGTAAAAGTCTAAGACGGTTAGTGCTCATCATTTTCTGTTTGTGTGAATTCCTTTTTTTTTTTTTTTTTTTTTTATTTTTTTTTTTATGTTAAGACTGTTCTTTCTTTGCTTGAAATGTGCATACATTTTTGACACCCTCTGCAGTATAATATACTATAATAAAATTTACTCACTGACAATGTTTCATCAATAACCCCCTAATTGCATACTATAACACAAAAGCTAGAGATATATTAGTCCCTGCTGCAACTTGATTTATAAATAATAATATAAAGAAACCAGAACGATACTTCCTATTTGATTATGCTATTTTAAGGTCTATTCCTAATAAACTAGGAGATATTATTGTGTTAATTGTATCAAATTGACCAAACTTAGAATTAGGAGTTAGGATCTTGAATCTCAAAGTATGTGTGAGATATTAAAGAGATTGGCTGATCACTTAGTGCATTGGGTGAAATTTTAATTAAAGAATGGGTTATATAATGCTTGCCCTTTTAACAGCAACTGACCAAGTGTGCAGTCATAAGCATGAGACTGTTCTTATGGCAATTGAAGGGCTGATATTGGCCCAGCACGCGTTGCTCTCGGCGACAGGGGCATCCCAAAAATAACTACTTGTATCTGTTAATAACATTGAATCAATTGTGACCCTGCAAGACGTTCTGTTGCCCCTACTTGAATTTATTTGAACAATAAAGTCTGTGAAGGATAATTACAACGTCACCAGTGTGTATGTCTACAGAAATATATATTGTCACTCCTTTTATTTGTTGCATGCTTTTCTTCAGTTTGTACATATACTAGATGGGGTGGTTTTAATTCACTTGGTAAATCTGCAGTGAAAAACGGCAAAGAACATAAAAACCGTTTAAGATATTGTATTATGCATATTGCGATATGAACTTTGAGGCCAGGATATGTCTTAAGCCTCAGATAAAATGTGTTTTATGTGAAAGAACGTTGATATTGATTTTAAAGTAATGAAAATTACTCGCATTTGCAAGTAATCGCTAAATAATTCATAGGATTAAGAAAATATTTCCTGGAGAAAAAGAACTATTTACTTACTTATATTTTTTGCAAGTATATGGTTTAACGGGAATTCATATTTTTGTACCCTTTTCATATATTTTTTCTATTTGTAAAATGTTCGCACTTTATAAATACCTGTGTATTCGTAACCGGCATAAAAATTTGCTGAAATATTCTAAACTTTCAACTGTAATTTAGCAGACCTATGCAATTATAAAATAATGTTCTGTGCAGGGATTCCAATACTTGTATACTTTATGCAAAATATAATGATTTTTACTTAAATGAAAAGCATTTAATTGAGTAACATTACCAAGCTATCGCCTTGCATAGGCTTCAAGCCCAGTGCTCACTTGCATAATATTTATTTTTAAAACTTGCAATAAACTGAAAGTTAGCTCTCAGCTTTACCCGCACGAAACGTAAGGTTTTAATTCTGTTGCTTTCTTAAATATTTCTTCATTTTTAAAACAAAAATATCGCTCCATCTGTTTCCCCAAATGTAAAATGATGTAAAAATCGTAATAGGTAATATAAACTCAGTAAAAGCTCCCAAGTGAGCAGGAGCATTTGTGCGGGTGTAGTTCATTTAAACATTAGCAAATGAGTTACAATAAATATTCATCAGATTTATACTAAAAAACTGCAGGTACGTAAATTACTTATTGGATTAATTGTCCAATTTTATTTTTAAACACAATATGTTATGCCCATATATTCCAATTGAACATTACAGCTGTTTAATTTGTACAATATTATTCTTAATTTACTTAATCATGGGTTCCGCTTATAGAACTTTGGTCCAAAATTCCTGCTATGTTTTATTCTTGCAAATGTTAAGTTTGAAAATTTGTTCATTTCTTAAAGCATTGATATCTGTAACAATAAATGTTTTTCGGGAGTCGAAAGGTTTGTATAAACAGATTTTTAATATAAGCCTTTGTAAAAGGAAGAGCGGATTAAGATTAGTGTTGTAATTCCACCCTATGTAATGATTCCATGTTGAATAGCTGATTGAACTTGAGCTAAATATCCTACGGGATAATCTCGAAAGGTTTTGAATCTATATATTTTATATATTATACATGTATAAATGTGTTTATTCTATTTTAGTTGTTGATAATTTTTGATTTCTTGAATATTTAACAGATGTACGTAAATTTAAAGTGAAACAAGAATATTTATGAGGGATTGAGCTACAGATTTGAATAATGACCTTTGTCATTGTCCTTTGGAGTGATTTTACCTAAATCCGATATCCTTAAAGAGAAAGGAATTTATACAGTTTTAAAATTAGGGAATGATCTAATAGCACCAAGAATCTTCAAGCAATCCTCAAAAGGACAGCAGGGCTGGTATATTTCAGTTGCTTAGTAGAAGAATTACTTTTCTTGCGCTTTTGAAGATGCTACCCGATTCTTAAACTAACTAGGTTATCACTCTGAAACCAAAATGCACTTAGGTGGAAATGAAGGTAGTAAAGAAAGAAGCTGGAAGTGAACGTTGAAATATGTCAGTCTAAATGAACTTTATTGCACCGTCGTATGAGGATGAATGAATCCTACGGCGCCACAAATCCCATCATGCACAGACATTCCAACACACAGACACATCACTTCGGAAACCGGACAGATCTTACCTAGTTCGGGACTACCCATTTTCTAGGTATGATAAAGACAAAAACTGTATTTCAATCTAGTTACCCTTTATTTAAATATACTTCTCAGATCTTTGAACTAACATTCCATTCCCTCCCCCCAAATAATAGTCAGAAGTCTTGTCTGCAAAATTGGCATAAATAGCATCCATCACTTTTTCGCCACACTTAAATTACCTTCCTCGAAGGTCCTTCTTGAATTTTGAGAAGAGGAAATAGTCGCTGGGAGCTATATCTTAATTGTAGGGTGGATGGTAAATGTCCTTGAAGCCACATTTCTTCTCGGTTTCCTTTGCAACAAGGGCTGTGTGCACAGGCGCCTTGTCGTGAAGAAGGCGTACACCACCACCCAGCTTTCCTCGCATTTTCTCTTTTATAGAAGCACGTAGTCTGTGCAGTAGGTCAGCGTAGTAGTCGCCATTTACTGTGGTGTTCCTCTCCTTGAAGTCAATGAAGAGTATTTCTTCACAGTCCCAAAAGATTGTGGCCATGATCTTTTTGGTTGACTGAGTGACCTTGGCCTTTAGAGACGGTGCTTCTCCAGGTTTACGCCACTCCATTGATTCTCTTTTGAACAAGGGATCATAGTAGAGGACTCTAGTTTCATCTCCTGTAACAATGGTTTGCAGAACTTCTATCTCGTTGCCACGGCAGAGCTCAAAAAAGCCTGACAACAGATGACTCGTTGCTGCTTTTGGACTGAGGAAAGAATTCTGGATATCCATCTTGCACTAACCTTGTTCATGTTTAAATGTTCATGAATAATTCGAATGACTGTTGATTTAGAAATGCCCAACCTTGCTGCTATTTCTGTAACTTTGAGCCACCGGTCTTCCATAATTTTTCCTTATACAAGAGCGATGTTTTCAGGAGTGAGCAGCTCCAAGGGTCAACCTGCACACTCTTCGTCTTCAATGCTTTCCTCGATCCAGTCGAAATGTGTAGCCCATTCTTTCACGGTAGAATATGAGGGGGATGCTTCCCCATATACACCGTCCATTCATTGTTTAATTTTTCTTTTGTGAAGAAATGTGTATATCTTTTGTGAAGAACTTAATATCAGCTCGATACTCCATTTGAACGTGTCACAATCTTCTATACATAACTTTCTTTATGCAACTACGTCTGAACAACTGAACACAGCGAAGAGGAAGTTACTGCTGCAATTATTTACTTAACAGATAAGGGTTTTGTGAAGGCGATAATCCTCATCGGCGATGCCAGAAACTTATGAACCTACCCTCGTAAAATCCCTTGAGTTACGAAACCAAGGTCATAGGGGAATGGAGAACTACAACTGGGTGAGATGTATTCACTAGAACTGGCAGATGTTACGGTCTTCGGTGGAAGGACAAGCAACCACGAAGTGGCGAAAAGGGTGAGGAAAGTCATGTCAATACTAGAACAAAACTTGGAAACGGGAGAACCCAAAGAAAGTCACTAACATCATGATTAAGCTAAAAACTACTTAAAGCGTTTCACCAAATGTATTGTATTAATGTAAATTTGCCTTTATTTTCATTTGTGCAGTATAAATATAAGTAATATTTGTGAATCGTTTCTTTAAAGTAATACAATGCCTACATGATATCTACTGCACGCAAAACGTGGACAGTATGATTAGTATTTACTTAATTTGATATCATGTTCTTTAATTATGACTGGGCCTGGGGGGACTACTTTGGACTGTATATTTTCTGCTCTTGAACTTCATACGGCAACTGAAGGCGAGTTGTGGTGTAGCATTAAAGCATAAATAATCCCAGATGAAGATAAGCAGACAAGCACCAGTACACAAATAAAATATTCAAGGGCTTCTAGAAGTAGCATATGCCATATCGCGACTGGTTGAGTATTTTATAGTACTCTATTAATTATATTAATTATTGAGTATCGTGCTGTAATGCAGAGTTTCAATCGATCGACGATCAATGAGCTAAGATGTTGCACATTGTGTGAAATTGATCACTTAATTTATCTGGGCCGAGTAAAGAATTCAGTCAGAAAGAATAAAATCTAACATACCCTTTGACCACCTACTTGGTCTAGAGGTTAGCGTTGCTGACTGCTGCACGGAGGCCCGGGTTCGATTCTCGGCACCTACTTAGAAATATTTCTAAGACAGGGAGGTCTGGAACGGGGTAAACCCAGCCTCGTGAGGACAATTGGGAAGCTGCCTAATAGAGAGGTAGCGATATACGATCTAGTAAGCCCCGATATAGCGATCAGCGGAATGCGATGTACTGATCACATGCCCCCTGCAATACTGCACTCTACCAATGAAACCATGTGATGGAGGTAGAAGACGCAGTGATCGTCGCGCTAAAGTTCAGGCCCACGTGGGCTGTAAAAGGCTTCACAGAGAACAGCAGCGTGACATTTCAATGCACAACTAACGAAACCGTTTGGCTACTGGTGTTCCCCTTCTATTAGGGAGGATCTAGATTCAAATCCTGCGGCTAACCTTACTGAGATTCCCCAGTGTTTTACTCAGTACATTGTAAGAAAGAGAAAGTTGTATTTTTCTGCCACGAATTCACATTTTCTCTTCATTCTATCTACCTGTATGTTTGTCTGCGCCTTCTGTGTTTGTAATGACATCGAGGCGGATTGGTCATCTGTCAGAGAGCCCTCTGTGTGTATCCAATGTAATTAGCTCCTACAATGGTGTATACAACCTGCAAAAGGAGAAGGGTAAATACAGCAAAGAAGAAAAAGAGATTGCTTAAATTAATACCTTGATATTGAGTGAATACAGAGTATTGCTGTTACAGTGAATGGGAGAAATAGAGAGGAACAGTCAGGTAGCGCAGTGTAGATTTATTAATGTAACGCACAACGTGCACTTACAAGAATAAATTATATAAGCCGTGTTGTAAATATGTGCAACTTACGGAAATATTTTTGTCAAACATTACTTATTTTTAAAACGCTTCAAGTTTCCGTCCTGGCTCTCTAGTCTCATTTCTACAACAGCAATACTTTGAGTTTATTCCTGGTCAAAAGAACTAAAATTCAGGACTTCACTAATTATGTATAATTAATGTGCAATCTGATACTTAAAATTCCCTTTAAGTGCTCATATAAATTTTAAGTGCTGAAAATATCACCCTTCGGCTTCAGATCAGATGTCTTTGAAAACCTGGAAATAAAAACAACCTTCTCTTTGAGAACATGATAAAGAAGGAAAAAAGTTAGTCCATGTTTGTTATAGAGGATACTTGCTGACATTAAGAAGCAACAATTTTAGTCGGTAATTAAATTTTGCTGTAAATAAAAATCGTCCTCTTTAAATGTGACATAAAAAAATTAAACTAAGAAGAATGTGAACCTTAAGCATGAAAACTGACCCATAATAACGAGGTATATTATTGGAGGACATGTTTGCACGAAAGACCATGATATACATCGTAAACGGCTGTTGGGAAAGTGTGAGTTTAGCAATTAGTGGCATTATTCACGCCGTTGTGTATCTTAACACGGGGAATTTGCGATATAACTGTTGCACAAAAAACATTCTATAATGCCACATGTATTTTGCTGATATCTAATTATATTTACACTCTCGGCTTGAATGGATCAGTGACGCTATTGCTCAAATGTACAAACTTCATCTGTTCTAGTGAATAATATTATTCCTTACAGGATTGTAATAAAATTCCTTAAGACTATATATGAATTCCTTTCTTATTATCAACTCTCTAAACAGGTTAAAATATTTTCTTCCTGGCAAAACGAAATTAATAATCGTATTCTCGTGATATTATACCTTCACTTCCGTGGTATGCTATTATCTTGAACAAGATGTATGTAACAATGCTTCTGAGGTAAGCAAAAGGTGACGAGACTTTCTGGAGAATGCATGTTTACAGATATTCGCAAACTGGGCCAAATGGCTGTTTCCCAGTCAATAGCATAATTTGTTCTGCTTCATTAAACATACTATTTATGAATAGAAAGCAACATATAAGCATGAAACGCAAGAACGTTTCTAATAGAACATATCTATCACTTCCTTAGTTAATATCTTAGTACAGGATTGAAAATAAAGAGCATTTTCCATGCCTCGAATAACAGAAGATATGATCTTTACTGACTTTTCAACTTTCCGCAGTACAAAGGACAAGGAACAATCTAACAACTACTTAGGTATCTTTTAGAGGCCTTTATCAAGAATATTACAGTTCAATGACCTCATTAAAGATGGAATATCTGAATGTGTAGCTAATACACAGCGCTCGAGCGTAGTATAGAGTTGTATGACCCCTGCATTCTCACAAAAATGATAAGAATTGAAAAGTTCTGAACTCAACAATATCTCCTTTCTTGTGAATGGGATGAACGGATTTAGTATTGAAAAATAAAAGTTTCTGAAGTTTCTATTAAGAAAAAATATACATTTTAAGGAATAGTACAAATACGACAAATCGTAAGGCAATGTATTGTAGATTTTTTTTTCAAAAATTATGAAATATGTGTTTTTATTGTGTCGCTTTGGTGATAGGCCAGAAGTCTCTTGGCCGTCACAAGCAAATCTCTTGGGTAATTTCGCTTAGTTTTCAGTAATTTGTACTTACCCATGCTTCTATGGAAGGTGCTCAAACTGGCCGCACTTGCAATAGCGCATCAGGTATATTTAAACTGCTTGCAGCATCTATAGATATATCATATAGTACACTGGGGAAGAATTTCACTTTTGACAATACACAACGATCTTTAAACATCAATGTATTTGAAAATCGTTGACATAGAACGAGAAAAATGAGTCGCTGGCGCTCATGGTGCACAAACCACATAGGGCGTATTTAGTTTACCAAGAAAATATTTAAATGAGCCGTTAAAAGGCCAAAGCGTTATATTTCCAATAATAAATAAGCGATTGATATGTAGCAAATTACTCCAGTCCATACATTAATACTAAACTGATATTTCTGCACTTAATTGGAAACTACAGACGACAGATAAACGACACAGCATCAATTTGTAAAGAACAAAAACTCCTGTGACTTGCAGATGATAACATATCTGCATGCTTACCCACCAAATAAAACGTTTATTTCTAAGCAAAAACTTGGTGTAGAATTTATAGTTTTTGTGAGTGAGGTTACTACATGAAAAACTAGATCGTTTTTAATATCAGAAAATTATATTCATGGCTGCACAAATTTTATACTTTTAATTTTTCTACTTTATATTTTTTCAAAATTTCAATATATGTAATATTCTCACAAATGATTCTCGACAATTTTAATGATATTTTAGAAAACTCAACAAATTATCATTAATAACGCTGCATTAATAACTGACATATTTACATACATTTCCTTTTGGAAGAGTTCTGTGGACTTTGTGAATTTTAATTAAATTGGTTGAAAAATATACATTTTGTAATACTCACTTACGCCTTTACTTGAACATTAACATACAACTTTAAGTATAGAACTCATAAGCAAATAGGGCTCATTTCAGACACCAAATTTTATTTAAGTTACCAGCTAATTATAATCTGGCCATCTGACACAATACTGATAATGCTGAAAACCAGAAATTTTCCCAGCGCGGTTATAGCGGCCATTAAACAATGAAGTTTAATCAATAGTTAAAATGTCCTCCAAGGACACAGACACACACAGAGTCAACATGACGGTTTCAGTATTTATTTAATATGGAAATTTGTACAAAAACGTTTATGGGACACTAAATTGTGATGCAGAGGTTACATTTACCCTGATATCTTAAAAGAGAGAGAGAGAGACTTAAAGCTGGTTATAATATAAAAAAGCTCTACCTTGTATAAAAAAGCGCGGTGCCTCATGCGCTAATGGATCTCGCATTTGGAGGTCCCGGGTTCAAATCCCTTGAGCTGGCCATCCTGACCTGGAGTTTTTCATGATTTCCCTTGGATGCTTAGACGAATTCTGGGATAGGTTATTTCCTTTACACGAATTTTCCACTCATTTCACATTCTTTCATTCTGTTATAGAGTGGGCTAGTGCGGTGTGCGGTGGCTTGCGCTTTTTAAAGAGTTCTGTCATAGCGACTGGTGTGGAAGCGGCCATTCTGAGGAGCTGGAACTACATGAATGGTTGCTCTATCTGAAAAAAAATGTTAGGGATCCCTTCTACGCCCGTGCTTTTCGGTCCGT
This sequence comes from Metallyticus violacea, assembly GCA_030762175.1. Taxonomy (NCBI): domain Eukaryota; kingdom Metazoa; phylum Arthropoda; class Insecta; order Mantodea; family Metallyticidae; genus Metallyticus; species Metallyticus violacea. Next base: position 34,214,741 of record CM060846.1, read on the forward strand.
GAATTCTAGCTGCCCAGTTTTCCCCTCACCTCATCCCTTCCTCTCGCAGGTGCCCCCACTGGCAGAGTAGACACAAACGATCAATCCTTGAGCAAGGCATTAAGTACCGAAATATCTTCCCCATCTCTGACAATCCAATCCCTAATAATCAACAAAGATGAAGAATGCTATTAAAATAGGAGAGAAACAGTAGGGAAATGAAGCTACAGTTTTCTTTAGAATATACTGAATTTAAACCTTTGATGCAAAGTTCTCAAGTTATTTTTCATAAAATCATGTATGCCCTTTTTGTGTTTATTTATCTACCGTCTGTGAACAAATTTAATTCACATAAAGTAGTAAAGCATAAATATTTATGGAGCAATTGTCTCTTCCATAAATACGATAGAAGCTACATACTAAAACACGTAACAATTGTAAATAATAAACTAATTTATTGCTTAAATACTTTTTTTTAACTATGGAAAATATTTTATGAGAATTTACGCTTTATGGCCTGGTATTCTGTCGCGAAATAATTTTTATGTTATATTTATTGCAAAAATTGATTTTATTGTTTGTTGTACTATTGCTCTTTTTTCTTACATACATAGTAATTTAAATATATAGGTATATAATGAAAGTTAGGATTTATGTACTCTTTGCTATGAAATTATAAGATGTAAATAGCTTAATTTTTACACTTGTGTAATAAATACATGCTGCTAAAAGTTTTATCATATTCACAAATTTATAATGAAATTTATGGATATTATCACATATAACTTCAAAATTTAATATTAATTGTCTTCCAAATATGTGTGTATATATATTCTGAAGGAAATCTGCTGGGAACAAAGTATTTATGTTAAAATTTAGAGTGCATTTGATTTTTGAATAAAACTATTTTTATTATTTATTAAAATATTAAATTTTTGTAAACTATGGCAATTCCTACATTACTGTATGGTAGTGAGGTATAGACAACAACAGAAAAAATCGAACGCAAATTACACAGTGCAGAAATGCAATTTCTGAGGAGAACAAAAGGCTTATAAGCACTTATAAATTAGAAAATGATGACATAAGAGCATAAATATAGACATTTTGATAGAAACTGTGGAAATAAATCATTAAATCTTATTAATAGAATGCAACGTTTAAAAATACCAAATTCCACATATAATGACTAAACAAGAGGAAAGAGGGACGTGGACGCCCAGATAGAAGGTGGAGTGAACTTTTTGGCGGATCAGAGGCGATTTACCTAATCCGTGAAGTGATTATAACATCAACTTATTATGTAATACTGAAAACATTACGCTCTCTGTAATATGAAATATTACATCTTTATAGCGAAACATTTGCTATGAATACCATATACAGGTCATAAGGATAAACCTAATCCCGTCACGCGGTTTTTACCTCTCTACTATTAGCCGCACTGTAGTCGGCGGCGCCCAAGCTTCCCCCATTCTCCCGTTCGTATGTCTTTATTTAAAAAAATAATTAGACTGTTGAATTCAGAGTAGCGCATTTTTGTGTTAAACGTTATTTTGTATAAAAATCTGTTCGTCGTATGCGAGCGGAATTAATTCACAAATTTTATGATCAATTTCCTCCTTAAGAACAACTCACGATATTGCGCACAAATTTCAATCTTCTGGATCAAAAAATTACGAGCAAAAACATATATTGATTACAAAGGAAACACTAGACGAAATTGGAGCAAATCTTGAACGATAACCATCGAAATTAGCACAAGTAGGGTTTCGTAATTTAAAGGAAAACATTGGCAATGGAGTCAGAAGCAGTAGGATGGCCGAACTTAATCGTATCGATCAGAATGTATTTTTCCGATACAATGACTGTTTAGTTGAGAACAATTACAGCTGTTTATAACTTTTTAATTAAGTTTAACGCAACTTTTTCACTGCATAAAATTAATTCCACTGTTAAAATGTTTTAATATTTAATAATTTGTTGCTTAGTGGGCTAAGTTTAGAAATGTTAAATATCTTTCTTAACTTTTACTGAAAATTTAAATATTTTTTTAAACTATATCACGTAGAGCCTTATACGTGAAGAAAATGCTTAAAAACATTTCAAACAAATTGAATCCTAAAGGTAACATGCATTTATGCTTACTTTACCAGAATGGGAGCAAACTCCGAATCTAAATTCAACGAGAAAATGTTTTCTTAAAGGAACTTTGGGACCGGGAGGAGCCCAGGAAACTGCGGAAATAGGAGACAATTTGGGGCCTACTGCAAGACCATAGAGTGTAAAATTCCGAGTAGTAAAGTACTGACTGCCAATTATTCATGGAAACCAAACTTTAATTAGGACATTGTGCTATCATGAACAGCGGGAATGTGGGGGAACAAGACACGGGCATCCAAATTAAGAAAGGGATTGGAAATTATACAACTGGGCTCCATTTGGTTGGCGGGTGAGGGGAATAGAAAGATAGAAGAGGGCTAGGAACCTCTTGAGGGATATGGATAGGCAGCAGACAATTGTTCAACGCAGAAAGATGATTTTGGTAGAAGTATAAACGGGGCGGTAATCGAAATGGGGGACGAAGCAATACATCAAAACAGGAACTGAACTCACTAGACAGGGGGTCGCGTGCTCAGACAAGGGGCGTGGCAGATGATTAAGATCACCGACGAATATGAGCGGAGAACTGGTCCATTTATGAGGAGGGGGAGTCGTGGACATATTTTGGTTGGATGTAAAGGTACGGAAGAATGGAGGGAAAGGAATCTACCGTACTTCTTTACATGATCGAACAGAGGGCGATGGTGTGCTGGGCTTTGCTGCAGGCAAGGAAGAAGAGGAGAAATTAGATAAGATTCTGATGTACTTGAGACAGCTCAGATCTGAGAAGGGTGATAACCGGGGAGGAGGCTGGGGTAAAATAATTTTACTAAATTCAGTTGTGGTCGTCCATAATGGGATTTTTTTTTTCTTCTGGTATTTCATATTTTATTATGTTTTTGTTTTATTATTTATATTTATTTTTATTGTTCAATATATATTATATTATATCTTATTGCGAATATCTAATGTAACATTTTCTGCTAAGTCAAACATACCTAGTGTATTCATAAAAGCACGTACGGTCCGTTTTAAAGTTCTTTTGTATTGTATTGGTGCCACTATAATAAATGCAATATCGTACTACTACTATTACTACTACTACTACTACTACTACTACTACTACTACTACTACTACTACTACTACTACTACTATTACTATTACTACTACTACTACTACTACTACTACTACTATTACTACTACTACTTCTACTTCTTCTTCTACGGTCAAAATAGTTGCAATAATATTTTCAGTTTTATCACAGTAATTACACTAACTAGCAATTGATACTGTTAAGTTTGTGTTTAAAACGTTTTCAAAATTTATTGAAGTGATAAAACACACCATCAAAACTTTTTCACTCTTAAATTACATTTCTGCTGTGAAAGAAGTCAGAATATGATTTGTTTACAACTCTCATTACATTCAATAAGAATATGTTTGATTGATTTAGGAAGGGAATTTCAAGGTTATCCAATACAGGTCACCAAGAAACGGGTACAAGTCGAGAGTAATTTGCGCATGGCTATTAAGCAGGGAGCACCATTATCCGTGGGAAGCATGACATAAAGTCAAGGTTCCTGCAATAAGAGGAATGGATTTTTACTACCGATAATGATTAAAGGGAATCTAAAGAATACGTCCTTTCCGTTTATTTACGACCCACCGGTGTCACAGAGGTCGAGGGAAGAGGCAGTCCGACCTTCTTTCTTGGTTTACTGATAGAAGCTGTATTGAAGAGATGATACCAACCAAACAAGAGAGTGTTTCATAATAACGTTCTTTGAAAATAGTACGTAAAACTGATTAAATCGTATCAGTTCCTATTTTTGAAATTATCTTCACTATTTTTATTATTTTTATCCGAATTGCATATGCACGGAATTGAGTTATAACATTAGAATTCCTATTTTGTCCGAACAGATCAAAACTATCAGTTCTAAAGATCGTTCGTCCTTTTATTAAATTATAAGAACTAAGAAAAATGTGTCGCTCTAAATGCTAAGAAGATGCGTTACGATGTCAAACTGTATTATTTACGTTCCTAGCACAATAATTTAAGTGATAAACGTTAATATAGTCATACATTTTAAGAAATGAATGGATAAGACTTCTGAATAGAACAGATTGGTAATTCAATAAGTGTGGGATTTTCCAAACACGTGAAATTGACAAAGCTTCAACATACAACCGTTTGTTAAGCCTACTTTGCAATCGCAACGGTTGAATTACGTAAAGTATTTACTAGTGATAAAAATTTCGCAAATGTTTCTGTCTCCCTTTCCGGTTTCAGTAAGTAATAGAGTACAATGGATGAATAAAGACATTTTAGAAAAGAAATTGGGGAATGGCTGTCTTATGAATATCTAAGGACCATAGAAAAATGGCTATTCAATTAAATATCTTCTATTCCAAAGCTTCAACTGTATCAAAATTGAGTTTATTTATGTATTTGTGTTTGCAAAATACCCTGTGTTATCTGCACAACACGATAGATGAAAATCCAGAATTCACTACATGTTTTTCAATTAATTTTATATAGTATCATGTACATAGATATAATCTTACATTATTATATATTTTATTGATTTTAATAATTTATAGTTATACGACTACGTTTCCAAATGATGTAAAACATTAAACACAGTACTATTTAGCACTAAATAATTCAGAGCTTTAATGCATTTTAAACATTTCTACATGTTGAACGCAGGTAGGGTGGTGCCATTAGTAGTTGAGGGAAGGGTCTAGAAACTAGAGGAATTGGTAACATTCGGATCACAGGGCAGGTGAACAGAAAGGGGGCTTGGAAGAAAATTAACAAATGCCTTAGAGACATGAATAGGCACCGGACTCTATCGTGGTATAAAGAAAAAAATTCGCTGGAAATAAAATAGGAATTAGGAATGTGGCGGGAGATGGAGCTTTTCATCCAAACAGGGGTCAATCTCAGCAATCAGGGTCTCGCTTGATTTAGATTATCCTCGTGGCGGATGACCATGTAATTTGAGTATTTATTTAAATATTTGTTTACAGATAGATAAATCAAATACTTATCTAGCGCTGTGGTCTACGTGAAATGTTGAAAAATCCACAGAAACACACAGAATTACGTATATAGAAACCTAAGTTATGTACTTAAATATTTTCAAGTGACAAAAGTAAGTCAGAGAGGGT
>CM060846.1:34225000-34270000 GCA_030762175.1 Metallyticus violacea
GATAGTTAATAAAGAATTTTATATTTTAAATAGCTTAGTACATTCCTTAGGTTAAAGAACTTTTTTGTTAAAGAAAGGGCAAAGTTTTTAGTATACCCGGTTAGCCACTTTGCTTAATTTAAATTCACTCATCTCATTCTGTCTCCGCCTTCGTCGACGCAGTTCAACGGGTTCCGAAGATTATCTTAAATGTGCCTGTCTTATCTTTCTGGTCCGGTCCTAGGGATCCATTCTGTCAGTGTATAAGATAAATCTCATGTACTACATGCTCCGCTCAGCTTCATTTAACATTTCTTGCATGGTCCCTGCATCTTGCATGCCCGTGATTATCCTGTGCATCAAAACAGAGACCAAAATCTCTAGCCAGAGGCTCGCGTGACTTGGACGAGGGGAACGACGGATTATTAACGTCATCGACGAATATTGGCTGAGACCTTGCCCTTCTGTAAGGAGGAGGAATCATACATATACTGGCCATATATTAAGGCATATCAGGATCATTTAGCTATTCGAACAGAATGATGGTTATGCTGGACTCTGCTAGCAGGCAAGAAAAAGGAGGAGGGAATAGGTAAATTTCTAATGAAAAGAAGCAGTTCAGGTTTTTTTTAAAAAAAAAGGCTAATAACAGAGAAGGAATGAAAAAACAACTTGGGTGAGTTCGACTGTATGTGTACCATTAAACCTTTTTTACTTGTATTTATTTAAATGTGTTATGGAATATATTGTATAGAATGTAATATCGTGTATTAAATCAAACAGATTTTGTCTATTATACGCGGTAAAAGTAGATATGCGCCTGTTGAATTTTATTGTAATATGTCAATGGAACAAATACTTCCGTGCGATCAGTGGTGCTTTACCACGCGGGGAGCAAGCACCCACTCGTTTACCGCAACGTGCCTGCTTGCTTGCTTGCTTGTTGACCTTGCTGTTTCCTGCTGTGTTGTTCGTTTCTTAATTTGACATTATGCATAAAGTGTATTATGCCTCGTGTGTTGACAACGGCACAGCGTGTCTTTATGTACCATTCATATGTGTTAACTCAGTGGTGAAAGAATCATAGAACCAATTCTTTTTTGAACATACAGTTGATTCTGTTACTTATGTAAATACCATACTAACACTTTTTTTCAGTGACCGCCACGGGTGACCGAGGTCGTTAAGTCACAGACTCGTGAGCGGAAGGTCTGGGGTTTGAATCTCGCCAGGACCATCCTTCCTGGCTGAGGTTTTTCCAGGTTTTCCTCAGTCCTCATAAATGGGAAATGTCGGGGAGGTACACTAAACTTAGGCTGGAACGTTTCTTTCCTAAATCCTTTCCCAATTTATCATTTCATCTCATGCATCATCAGTATCCACCGCCTGTGGTGCCTCAGTAAATGAAAACGGGTGTTAAACACTATTTAAAAAAAAAAAAAAAAAAAAAAAAAGAATCAGAGAATTAATTGAGAGGGAGCGTGATCGTGCATTTTTTTTTCAATAATTCCATGAGCGCAATTCACAATGTGTTTCCACAAGCCAAAATTATTCGTAGGGATTGGTCGCCCCCTTAGCCCCCCGGTTTAGCAGTCTGCGACTTTTATCTCTGGGGTAGATTGAAAAATGCCGTGTACAAGATGAACCCGCACACCTAGAACTCAAAGATAATATTCGTCAGGAAATTGTCTGAAATTCTCAAAATGAACGACAATAAGAGATGGATAATTTCCTAAAGAGATGTCAAAAATACTTGGGGAAGGAAGGCAGGCAGTTTCAACACCTCGTTTGATAATTTGGTAAGTAACGAGTTTCTTAAATTTGCTGGTGTATTTTGTATGGTTGGTTTGTCTTATAGTTTTATCCTTCCGCTAATCACCGAGACACGGCTAGTCGGTTAACCGGCTAAAGAGCGGCCCGATCGCTCACAGGAAAAGCACTCTGGGGTAAAACAAAACTGATCGCGCAGTACTTCGTCGTTCAGTATGAAGTCTCTCCAGCTTATTTATAAACTATTTCTCCGTTTTCATTTGGCTTTTTGCTAACTTTTCCCCGTCTCTTTTAGTTAAACGCCATGTCTATGAGCTGAAAAAAAAAGATAAATTATCATCTTGTAAATACAATTTGGTTATTTTAGTTACGGGCCGAGAGAGTGCTTCCCTGTACACTGGGAGAAGCCGGTCGTCAAGACCTTATATTGGATGTGGACATTGCAGCTTGTAATTAGTTTGAGAGAGGCTTTGTGAGCGGTTGTTGTGCGTACATATATACAGAGGGTGTCAAAAATGTATACACACATCAGGCAAAGAAAACACTGTGTTAACATATCAAAACTAAATTCACACGAACAGAAAATAATGAGGACTAATCATCTTAGACTTTTACAGTTACAACAGTTGCTCAAAATACCCACCATCGGCGTCGATACACATCTGAGTACGTTGAACTACTGATTGAGCAACGTTTGCGAAAGTGTCCTCAGCGATTGCAGCATGCCGTTTTAATTTCTTCCCAAAGTGCTGCCAGCGTAGCTGGTTTATTACAGTACACAACACCCTTAAGAGTTCCCGATAGGTAGAAGTCCAACGGAGTTAGGTCCGGTGAACGAGGTGGAAATTCAATGGAACATCTTCGCCCTATTCAGTGCCTTGGTAGATCATCTTGTACACGTGGCTTGTTGCTGTGCGAGGTCTCCCAGGTCTGCCCTTGTGAACATCGCATACGGTACCTGAGTCTCAAATTTGTCTTCAATGCGTGCAATTGTTACTCAGTGTTGTTATATTTTAAATTCTATTTAAATAAGCAGGAAATGATATCAAAATCTGAAAATGTTAAATAATCATGAAAAAATACCATTTTTATTTTGTGTGTTTAGGCAGCAGTACTAATGGTCAGAGTGTACTGCCTCCCCACAAAACCATCAAAAGTTGGTGCTGGGTAACGCGAAATATACAACGTCGAATGCCCTACAACGCTTTTGTTGCACAGTATAATTCTCTGTATATTTCGGACTTCCCACGTCTTTGGGCGGCTGAAAATGTTCTAGAAGGACATCATATTTCCTTTAATCAGAGCTTTTGAATAAGAAGAAGATTGATGGTGATTGCTTATATTTTTCTGTAGAATATCCCATTTTAAATGCCAATATATATGCGTTTTAAGTGTAAGCAAGCATTAATACTACATTTTTCTGCAGTTTTTAATGATTTTTCAGTCATCAGCATATATTCAAATAACTTTAACCCATTTCCCCCTGAATTAATTTTCTCTTCTGAATTTTACAAATTACATACATATTTATACATTTATTTTCATCAGGAACATATTACAATTAAAAATAGTTGAATAATGTATAGCATAAACATGAGATTGCGGCACTAGGAAGAATGTATATTTTAAATACAATATATAAAAGTGAGCAAACTATTGCAATAATGAGAGCTCATTAGGCAAGAGTTTTCATGTTCTGTGAAATGGTGCCAAGCACTCTACACATAAATCAATATCACGTAGTGTGCTGCAATTAAAACCCCTAGAAAATACTTTATTTCTTCGTGTGATATTTTGGAATTTGAATAGTTCTGGAACATAGCATATTTTGTTGACTATTTGATTTATGTGAATGAAATAGTCAAATTGTATGATAAATCTACTAATTTCATAAAATTTACTAGTAAAATGAAAGAGCATTTTGAACTTTGGCCAATCACAGCTCGATATCGCAATGAAATTATTGTATAGTTTTATCAAATTCCTTTACCAAGCGAAGTGCATTTGTCTTCTGGTCAGTGTAGCCAACTCTATACCCCATTATAATTTTTGACCATCAAACAGGTTAATCATGAACATTATTGGGCAATACATAAAGTGCGGAATTGTGCTTCCACATCTTCATTTACTAATTCTCAGTTGTCCTTTGCATGCAATGAAATTGCAGTCCCTTCATTCAAATTTGATAATCGTGTTTTCAGTAGTTGTATATTTAACTAAATTAATGTGTATTCACTAAAACAATTGTTTTTGCGTATTCAGCCAAACTGTCTGAAATAATTTTGTAAATTATGTAACAATACCTGTCTAAGCAACCATACTTTTAAATAAACACGTTGTTCAGAATTGTAAAATGTTTTCTTTGTTTGGTTTTACTCAGTTGGGATTATTAAATCGAACGAAAGCGATTGTAATAATCGACTTTCATCTATTTCATTCTCGCGGTTTCTGAATAGGTAGCTATTCATAAATATAACATTTTATACAATTGTTAATATTTTGTGCTCGAATTTCATATATATATATATATATATATATATATTATTTTATTCTTATTCTATTCATAAAGTAACCCTAAATTTGTATTTATATCTTCTCTATTGGCATAACTGAAAATCTACATTCGTCTGTTTCAAGATGACTTGAAAAGTTAACTATTCATAATACAGATAAACAATTATTACACTTTTGTAAGTTAAATTTAGGGATATAGTATTTAAATTCTTATTTTATTCCTGAAATAGTTTTAATAAACATCACTCCAGGATCTGAGCTTTCCAGATAAATTTACCCACTACATTTGTGAATTTATGGGTAATCTCTGACCCTTTTGTGATATTACTTTGCGGCAAAGTAATGAAAAGAAAGTTTCTATTTAATATGTAATCAGGAAATATAAAATTAGTAGTTTGCAGGCCTTTCCTTTTCCAACCTTTGATTACAGCGTTTGAGATTTGTGACTTTTCACTTTCTTCTAAAAACATATTTTCGGTTTATCATTAGAGTAATGTTCAGGTTCACCACCTAGCCTTTGTTTGAAGTTATCTTGACCATAGATTATCTCTCCATCAACTGCACCAAAATCTCATCCGACTCCACATTTGCTTCAGGAGGCTCAATAAAGATGTCCATCCGTGTTCTTTCTCCTCCAGAATTGCCAGAATTTCTTGTACATACAAATCTCTGAAAATGAAGAACTTAATAATAATTGTTCTGCCTTGCGTAACATAGGTATATATAATTTTACTTAAGAAGCAGAGTTATTCATTTTATTTTGTGACTAACCTATATGATAATTTGAAACACATTTAACAACATAATCAAACAACATTTAAAAAAAATTAAATTCGTTCTATTGGAAAGCAATAATTCTTATTCAATGACATACAATCTTGTACCAGAAAATGCACTCGATAACTCAAGCAACTGCCACCGGCCTCTATCAGGTTACAACCAGTGGAAAATCTCTGGGATACTAACAGTGTAACCTTCGTAAAATTAAAAAGATGCAACAAGAAGTTCTTTGATACGTGTGCATTGTTACCAAGGAAGAAATATTGATCAAGTTCTGATACGTTAAGCATAAATGAGCTAATATTTTCATGGTTTGAATCTACTATTTAGCCCGATTTTTTTTTTTTTTTTTTTTTTTTTTTTGCAATTGTTACACAAACACATTTCTAAATATGTCAGTTATAATGTCGAGCAGTTGATCTTAATTTCTACTTTTGTACGCTTCTGGTATTCTGTAAACATTTCCCATATTTTATTGTGTTATGCCTAGACCAATGAAGGAATATATTTCTTCACAGTTTTCGCTTTTCTCAGAGATTTAGTCGATCCTAAACACATTTCCTACACTGTCTTCCCTTGCGGAATTAATTTGATTTTCCAGCGTAGTCTTTCAATTTATAACTTTCTCATACATCTTATATCCAGACTTCAGAATTCAAATGCTACAAAAGTTTCACATACACGTATTTTAAACTGGGGATTACAAATAACAGGGTCTAGGATTCAGACATCTTAACTGTTTTTCAGAATGCTTTACTTGATAAATTTGAGAAAACTGTTATGAAATATATAACCCTCTTCTTATAGTATGCTTATATATTTCCTTGCTTCATTCTCCTTAAAATTTCGTCTATAGTCGAATTAATATTACTTTCGACTTCTGCCAGTATGCAGCCTGCAACGTTGCCATGTTGCTGCCACTGCTAGAAGCCGGTCAGTCGGCCTGTCACTCTGTCGCAAAACGCTAACAATAGTTCCCGCTAATATTCAACCGTAGTTTAAGTCATTAAAATGTTCAGCTCGCTAAAATAACTGGTGCCACTTTCCTTACAGTAGCATTCTCCAGAGCCAATATAGAAACACAGCTTTACATTACGTCAAAAAATTTGTAGAATGATTTTCGTTTTCCGCACCTTTATCTATGAGCATACACGCATATTTTATACTATGTGCATATTTTATATATCATAAAGGTAGTTTCTTAAACAAAGGGATTATAATTCGATTATAAGCCTCCCGTTTAGAGATCATTTTCGTACAAAGCAAGTTCAGTAGCTTACAGGCCTGATGTGGATATGTAAACTTAACAATTATCACAAGTAATATCACGAGAGAGTCATGAGATTACCGATAAATTCACGAACGTTTTTTTTTAATGGTGTTTAACGCCCGTTTTTACTACTGTGGCACCACAGGCGACGTTTCACGAACGTAGTGAGTCAATTTATCTTTAGAGCTCAGGTCCTTTATTGATATTTATTAGAACTAGTTCACGAATAAAGTAACAATTTTAATTTAATTTTTCTAAAAAAGGGCTTTCAAAATTGTAATAATTGTATATTTGTATTTATTATTTTCAAGCCATTTTGCGATAGAAGAATGCCCATTGTCAGTAATGCCAACGGAGATGAGCAAAATATGGGTTTATGACTGTTTTATGAATGGAATAAAAATAAGTGATATATATTTGAAATTCAACCACAGAATATTAACACTTATATAAAATGTTATACTTGTAAATATCTATTCTATACAGAAACCGTAAGACTGAAATGGACAAAAGTCGACTATTACAATCGCTACAGTTCGATTTTCTAATACTAACTGATAAATAAAATAACGTGCATATTTCTATTTTTCTTTGTAATCTGTGGTTTAGAATTGCTAATGAAAAGATCAATTTGCACATTTGACGCATCACCAAAACGCTTTGAAGAACCCCCCATTTTGAGTTATGATTGTCGATTATCCATGCTTTTGTTGCTATCAATAGCTCCCCACCGCCTCTAGCAAAAGTGATCATAATGCATGTTCAGGAATTTTGTAGTGGAGGTATAGAATAGACTACACTGACCACAAGATAAATGCACGTTGTGTGATACAACGGATTTTTTTTTTTTTAACTCCGTAAACCGGTTGTGATTCGTCAAAATTCAAAATTTTGTTTCCTTTCATTGGTCGAATTTACGGTGACGTCACATGAGTGAAATAGTCATGTAAGTATTTATATCATGTTTATAATGTTTATATTTAATGTATCAAAGGGCTCACTCCAAAAAAGGAAAGTCTACTCTTTCCTTCCTTTAAACACATATCACAACCAGAATAGTTGATTATTTACTAAACGCACTGAACATAATATATTCTGTAATTCAATAATTCAATAACTACAGATTTAACATTAACAAGACCACTAACATACACACTGTCAAAAAAGAAAACAAGCGCAACAAGAACAGCGGGAAACTGGTCACACTTATAATTAAGGAACAAAGTATGGTCACCAAAACATTACGCAGATGTGGCTGCAAGTTCACATAGAAAATGACAGACTTCACCGGAAGTAAGCTATAGCTTGATATAAACAGCACGACGCGTATAACACGCGACGTTAACTTGCATCCCTATTATTACAAACATGCATCGACATTTGCGATATATTCAACGTGTGACATCAACCTCAAGCTTAGGCGATCAAACGGTGATGGCTAGTTGCAAGGCTAACCTTGATTTCCATGACAAGAGACGTGTTTAGCGAGTTGTAAGAAATCGAAGGTAACATCAATTGGATTATAGTTTATCAACTCCTACTTTTAATCTGTACATTTCTTAGTTTATTATAATTATTCATAATCAATTGTTTGAAATATTAAAACAAGCTTTAATTTTTATACATTTAAATATTGTGAACATCATATTTCGTCTTCCATGAAGTTCTATGTTATACATAGGGCGCACAATCTTCATATGGTTTTATTATTTTATTTCGTTTTTAAACCGGACTTTTGGAAATAAATAAAGGTTTTCTGTAACTATAAGCCTATCTACCGAGTTTGAAGTTATTAGTCATAGATTCACCTCATATATTTGACACTAAAAATGTTGTTTTTATTCAAAATGTTTTATTTCTGTTTCAAAATACATGAATATTAATATTAATTTGCATAATGCTTTGCAAAAGAAAATTGGAAAATAAAAAAAAAAAAAAAAAAAAAAAACGATTGCATGTTACAACGAAAAATGCATACATATATTTTCAAAATTTATTTGATGCACGGTCAACATTAACATAATGGATGCTCTGTCGTATAATTTGAACGAATATAACACAGGACATTAACTACGTCAACTTCCCCCCCCCCAATGCTTATAAACCAATGAAGTTGAATGCTTAGATTAGTTCACTGTCGTTGTGTTTAATGAAGGCAATATTTATGGCAAATCTCATAATTCTTAAACTTTATCTTAAAGGGAAGTTACTTCTCAACTGTCAAACTATTTCAAAGCAAGGATGCTGGAAGATCTTTCAGCGATGTAGCATGGCTGAAAGTTGAAGACAACCTTGTATCCGAAAGAGCACATAGAACTGGAGATATTCTCTAAGGAAGACCTTAAAAGCTTGGAAACAAAGTGCATGCCGTATTATCTCTGTAAAGCAAAAACAGAACAGTGCAAATATGCAAGCAATTATTACCATAGGATTGATTAAATGTTTATATCAAAAACCTAAAGCCTCAATTATCCAAGAATTATTTATGCGTTTCATATATGAAATATTTCACCACAAATACGATAACTGCTATTGAAGTCATTTATTTATTTTTTTTTTTATTCAATCCTTGCCTTTTCCAAAGCAAGATAACATTCTCAAACATTGTTGAGCACTCTAGCTGAAGAATGAAGTGCACTGCCCTCATTCATCTAGAGGAAAGGTTTTCTTAGTCATTTACGTAGCGATTGGTAGTCCCCCAAAAGGCGTTTTTATCGTCGAATAAGTTCCAGCAATTTTGAGAGGCCGCACCGTCTTGCCCAATCCGCATATGATCGCCACAAATACCTCATTTTTATGAAGGTTCTGTTAAATTTGTTTTCATCTGAATACAAACAATGCTCTTTGCATTCACAGCGCTCATTCAAGGCCGTTAGAACTCTACAGTAACTCGTTTCCCCTATCGTTTCCACATCTGATTCAGGACACATTTTATCTATAAACCGAAATTATTTACAAAAAATATCTTCTCCTGAGCATTAATATTGTCTGATACGTTCCGCCTTATTTTGTGTACATTAACAGCTTTCATGGCAAGAGCATGAAGCTGTCCCTGGCTCACCGTCGATTACGGAGTAATTGAAATAATTAATATTTGTAATTTTAGAATCAGCAACTCAGTAATTATGTGCAAGTATGTTGTGCATTTTCTTTCTGTGGAGAAGATTTAATAAAGTAACTCGTGTTTATAGAATTATATTGTATAGTATTTAAATGCGTTCCTAATGTATATTTTTTTTATAAAATTTAAGAAAGAACATGTAATATATAACAAATTAAGCAAAAACTCACGTCTTTCTGCGAACACAGAAAGACTTGGCAAAAAGTCAGTCAATGCAAGTTAATCCCTTCTGGTATGCAGCTAGGGATGGCCTCAGGCAAGACACCGGCCTGTTTGGTGGCAAAGTTGCAGGTGTCCAAAAGAGTCAATGACAGTAACGTATGAAATCTGTTCAAATTCATCTTATTGACGAATAGCGAAGCATTTGCTTTGACCAAAATTGTCCAGCGAATAGAAATTAATTTCAGGTAAGGTAAGTACTGACCTATGAGTGATGTCAACAGAAAATTGGCGGGAATATTTCGCACCGCTGACCATGGACAGCACCGTTTTGTACTGTGTATAAAAGGGATAGATTTTTGCCAAAAACTCACGCAGTCTCAGATATTTCCGGGCCCAGATACGTGTGGCTCCCATCGCCCGGGGATCAGCGTAAGAGCGGCCTAAGTACGAGTACCAGTTCCGGTGACAACAAAGCTTGAGTGTCGGTCACCACGCTAATTGCCGATACATCATTGAGCTGCATTAAGAATAGTGTTGCATTAACAATCTCTTCACATTCGGTACCATTTGGTTAACGCAATAGATTGAAGTGTTTGCCCAAATTACCTCACTTGCGGTTCGACATGAGACATGAGTTTGTCTAAATATTCATGTTAAGAAGAATAAGTGATATCAGTAAATAAACAACGAAGCGTTATTTATCGTCAACCTTTTGTGTCGGAATTCCATGCACTCAGTCCCGGCTGGCTCACAGCCGTTAAAATCCAGCAAAATGCCCTCGAGAGAGTCTCGTCGAAGAAGAGTGGGGTGGTCTGCAGAAGCCGTGGTGAAACGTGCGATCAGCGGGCATAAACTATTTACCGCAGCAACCATACAGCCCATTCCCGTCCCCCACCTATTAAACCCGTATCGAACTGGCGCCCAAAGTGAGGCCAATAATAAACATCCCGCCACTCTCAATCTTATATTGCAAACTGGCGCCCAACGTGGGGCACAATCAAAGCATTTGAAACCAACACCACCCAAGCAAGCCACCTTCCGATATCTACTTCTATCTACCATTCCACTCCACTTAGTCTAGTGTTTGTACATGGTATGTTTTTAAAAAACTATGTGAATACCAATAACAATAACATATTTGTGCATATTAATAAATTTGTTATACAGAAAACAAAACAGATATGTTTTATTTCAGCAATACTGTAAAACTTTTTAGAGAAAACTTTTCAGGTTTAAATTTATTTCTGTTGAAATGATAAATTGGAATATATACTCGAGGCGATGCATACCGGGTGAATGGGTAAGGACATGCAAACGCTGCTTTGGAATATTTATAGAGCAGAATTGTATGGAATTACCAGTGAAATTTTCATTTCCAGGTAACACGTCAAAAGGATCATAAAGGAACATTGAAATTGTAGATATGCATAAGCCAGATTACCTTGGACTGCCGCCTGATCTATGGATGGGTCATCTGGTCAGTTATGTGAGTTGCGTAACGAGCTGTTACATACTACGGCCCCTGCCTTTACCACCACCTTCATGCGATATGAAAAAGGGCGAGAAATCTGGTGCATGACGTGAATGCAAATGTCTACCTCAAGCAAGTGTGGGCACTGATATGTTTTTATCCGCACGGTTAAACAGTCAAAATGGGATATTGATTGCTACTCAAGAGATTTAAACGTATGGCCGAACATTGAAAACCTTATTTTAGCAAAATAACGCACGTGCTGACAAATCTCCATAGGATTTATATTAATCTATCACTCGTTTATAAGAAACACGAGAAAAACTTCACCCTTATGTATATATGTGAAAAAAAAAATAATTTTTATGGTAGCAAAATGTTACTCTTTTCATAATCCAGATTTAATTTAATGAATTATTAGTTTTTATGCCCATCTTTAACCTTAATAAACTGCTGTATCCCGCTTCACATTGATACTTTTCTTGAATTTCTCTGCCGTGAACACACACACACACAAATTTTGTTACAAATAAATTTCTCTTTATGAAGTAATCAACTTTTCTGAGCCTGTTTACATATAGACTATAAATTCTAAATAGGATTCATGTGGAAGGAATTATCAAAGCAGTCCAAAATTTGAAGGCAGGAATCTTCCGTGAATTTCATCATTTTCTTGGAAACATAACATGGAGCACAATCTTGCTTGAAAACTCAATATCTATAACTAAGGCCACACTCCTCTCTACAGTATTGTAGATACTTCACTGTTCATCATTCATTCATCGGTACCAAAGAACCAACAACATTATATTTCAAACAACCCCTTAACATTTTAATATCTGGATGATTTGTTGTCTGATGTATGCGCTGGAGTGACAGATTTCCATCGTCAAATCTCTGCACATACTGTCTTCTCACACACTTAATGTAAAATTGGAATTCATCGTCCTCGATAGTTCAAGGTATGTATTTTATTGCCTATCCAATTTGTATCTCCCTCATTAAGCCCTGAGGAGCTGTTCTTTCCAAATTTTGGACCAACTTCTACAGCGTCGCACCATCGAATCATGTACCTTAACTCCAGCGTCAGTTAACTTCTTCTTTAGGTCAGAACTGTTTTTGCGCTGACCCAATTTGCTTTTTCAGATAAGGTAGGCATCATATTTAGAAGCTATAATTTTCTTTCTTCCACATCGTTCTTTCCTCTTGGGGCTAATAGATTCGGTTTCTGTCTTCAATTTAATTGTTTTATTAACTTCACCAATACCAACTTTACAGCTTTATACAATCTCCGTTTGTTAAAGCAGCATTATCACGTAGGGTTGTAATAGCTGAACGCTTTTTAGGTGTCAAATCCATCTTCCAACACAGCAAGAAATGTGCAAATCTGTACTAACACTGCAAAGTATAATAACGCTGTAAAATTCTTAACAACAGTAACCTTAGTTTTAACTGTTGAGCAGCTAGGAAGGGGAAAAACAAAGCAAGACCTGATAACAAAAGTGAACATTTGGAATGCTAAAGACAATAAAACTATCGGTTGTGTTTTAACGCAAGTCTATCAGTGTGAATACAGTAGAAGTGTCCAAAATGAAAATCGCCGTGTTTGCAATGAAAAAAAATGCTCAAATGATGCGAGAATCTTCCCAAAGCAGCTCATTTTGTTCTTTCGGTCAACAGTTAAGGTTTCTTGACCTTTCCAGAACAAGGTTTTAAAATAATATTGCATTATATTCCTTTTCATTGCATTAATTTTCAGATATAGCGAATAGATTTTTATAACACCTTGTGCTTAAATCACCATTAATCGCCGTGATGTTATGAATGTTCTTTTAGAGACTGGTGAAGCGCATTTTAATTTAAATCACTCTGTAAATAAACAGAACATCCGATACCGACTCCAAGAAGTTTAGCAGTAGTGCATAGTGCGACATATAGTGGCAATGTTTGGAATTGTTGAACGCCTTTTCTTTGAGAACGATGATAAAACCGTTTTTGTCACATTTGTAGCTATTCTTAGCTGTTCTTAAAATGGTTGAATTGTCGTAACACACGATGGTCATATGGACGATGTCTACAGCAAAACAACTGACAGCTGTTCAAAAGCTTCTATCAGCTAACTTCAGGAATCGGAAAATTTTTCACCATCATGATCATCAGATCTCACAATTTCAGATTTATTTTGTGAGAACATTTCAAGGAGCGAATATTCAGAAACCGCCCTCACAGTCTATAAGAACTAAATCATACAGTTGAAGGAAAAGTAATCGCTCTTTGTAACGTAAACTAAAGTTTAATAACGTTGTTTACATATCTCTATACCAAGGCATTTCATGTCATTGGTCTAATTCTTAGTAAGGAACATAGTTGCTTACATTATTAACAAAAATGTTACGCATTTCTTTATTCTCATCTAGTTTCTTAGAAAGTAACTGCGACATCATTTGAATAAATGTTTAAAGATTAATATCACATATGGAAAGTGTGTATTTTCATCTATAGTTCTTTACTCTGTTTTGTATTATTTACAAATGTCCCATTAATAAGGCTAAAAGCTTAAGTTTTTTAAACTGGCATAGCTTCCTCAATAATAAAACTCAATGCGAGTCTAGACGGCAGGCAGATTGGCAGACCAGTGAGCGAATTGGGTACAGAAAAAACTCGCGATACACTTAAGTTAAAAATGATGACAAGAGAGGACTGATGAGGTAGCTTCCAAGTTAAAGGGTGTTAAAATATAGTAAACACCTTTCTCATTAAATTCTATATAGTTTAACATATTCGCTTCTTGCCATTATCTTTCAAAAACAGTCCATCAATTTGGAGAGGTAGGTGGTAATTTTAAGGACACCCGGTATAGTTAATTCTCAAATGGTTCAAAGTTAAATTTGATGATGTACGGATTATCTTGTATAGGTCACTTTATTTGTGTTAGTGCTGTTATAATGCCAAAAGTCAGTAAAATTTTAGAATACAACATTTTCATGTGTGATTTGTGCTTGAAAACAAACTTTTGGAGAAAAGTGAGACGGCGATTTGTAAGAAAAGTTTCCGATATTCCTATATTGTTCATATTTTCGTGAATATATCTAAGTAATCGGGTTCTATTCCGGATAAGAAGCCGAAAGTAAACCTTCGTGTGCTCACCGAGGAGAAACCTGTTGAAGAAAGAGTGAAGTCTAAAGAAATCTCTGTTAAATCTTGCACAGGAGACAGGAATTTCGCATACCTCGGCTGGATGTGTTACCACTAACAATAAGTAGAAATATAATTGGTTGTCATAAAGCAACGAAACAAGGCAAATATGAGCTAAGGACATAGTGTTGAAATTGTATGTAGTTTGTAAAAAAGATAAGCCAAATGATCACATATTGTTACGCTTGTTACGTAACGAATTACTCTAAAAAAGCGGCAGCAGAAATTAATAAACTTACGGCAGCAGTCACCAGCATAAGATTAATATTTCTGACTCCTCCTTAATTGCACCAGTTAATATGTTAAACACTACGTTTTAGCTGGTGAAGACATTGACTGATTCGTGGTCAAGACCTTGACAAGGATATAATCTGGACATCAGCAAATTTAGCTTTGAATAATTTGAGAATCATGTATTTAAAATTACCACTTACAACATCTACAAATGGACGAGCTGTTTTTGCAAGATGAAAAGGCAAACAGCGTAAAAATTATACCAAATAAAAGCATAATGATCAAGGCGTTAGCTACATGTCTTAAGTAGGTTATTGTCGAGATATTGCCGTTGAAACTTAACCCTTAGGTGTAACCGTTAACGCCTGCACATTGCATAAAGAGGATATAAAAACCAGCGATAGTTTTAGCGTTTGTGAACTGATTTTGAGTTTAAAATGCAATCTAACTGTAGAATTGCAAGAGTGATGAAACCAAATTAGGGTTGTAAATTATGACCATTCACTGCAACACAAATATAATAAACCGTCACGGGTGGCCGAGGTCGTTAAGGCGTGGACTCGTGAGCGGGAGGTCTGGGGTTCGAATCCCACCAGGACCGCCCTCACTTCATGAGGTTTTTCCAGGTTTTCCTCTGTCCTCATAAGTAGCAAATGCCGGGAAGTACCCTAAACTTAGGCTGGAACGTTTCCTTCCTTAAAAAAAAACCTCTCTCGATATATCATTTCATTTCGTGTATCACCAGTGTCCACCGCCTGTAGTGCCTCAGTAGCAAACACTACGTTAAACACTTAAAAAAAGTAGAACTTTTACTGTTTGCTGCTACAATATGGTGCTGCATTTTTTCGGATTTAATCGGCATACTCTTCGTTACCTTTCTGCAATAGTTCTCTTGCGACTTGCATTATGAACTAGGAATTGATTTAATTTTATCAGATTATACTTCTGGCTTCCTATTGAGTATACTTTCCAACATGAATGAATGTTAGTGTATTTGAATGTTGACATGATGCAAGTTCTGAGCTCGGAAATATTAATCAAATAATGTGAAAGTTGTGCATTATACGCCTTTCCAAAGTAAATTTTAGCATGAAGCATATACTATCGTGCAACAACTGTTTCATAACAAGATCATTGTTATTCAGGTGTTTCTAGTTTTATACTTGCCAAATTTTTGGGTTTCCTCACTAGTGACAAATGTGATCATTCTATATGTACGAGATTTACATATCTCTAGGCTAACAACCAATGTACCATGCAAACACATACAACCATGTCCTGAAAATGCTATTTGTCATAATTTTCACAAACTCCCTTCTCTTGTACACACCACTCTTTTACATATTTACACAATTTGAGCGTACAAACCTTAGGAGAGCAATTGAGGATCCCAAACAACACGAAATATTTAACGGTTTTTTTTTTTTTTTTTTTTTTTTTTTTTGCATTAACAGTTTCCTTACACAATTTAAGAGAAGCAAAATATAGAGCTTTCAAAGGATATTTATCCGCTAGAGCGCAAGCAACACCAGCAGAGAAGTAAATAATGCTGACCGGTTCATCTAACCTTCAGCGTACCCGCCTAAAGCAGTTTTAGAGTTAGTCGTAAAACGAACTTTGTTTTGCTTTATTAGTGTGTTATAATGACACTACATAACTTTCATATACCAAAACAACACTTGCGGTAAAGTGAGAGTGTAATTACTAAGAAAAATTCTCAGTGTTCTTACACCTCATAGCTGTACTGACCTAATCTGTTGAATAGATTTAGGGACAAGAGATCTGTTCTCACAAGAAACCAAAATTAAACCCCTGTGCGCTAACCGAAGAGAAACTTGAGACAGAAAGCCTTGCACAGCTTAGAAAGCTATCAAACTTTAAATGAAAACTGTATAAGGTAACCGTTGTTAAGGAATTACAGCCAAATGGTAACATAAGTAGACAATTTTTGGAACTGAGTTTTGTATAATATTATAATGAGTATCTCTATTGACACACAATTAATATATTTTTTTTTTCACCGACGTAGAAAGGTTACATTTAAATGGTCGTGTAGTGACCCAGAACAGGCACTGCAGTGTAGAAAAACTCGCCCCTGTACACGAAATGACAAAACTTGTTATGTCATACCCAGAGAATGTTTACAAAAGTATAAGACCTATATTCTATGAATATACTCATGAAATACACAGAGGTAACAAAGTTACACCATTCGTTGAAGCAATCGTTTGACTTATTTACATTCGATCTTTAACATCTCAGGTCATCAGCGACCAATTCAATTCAGGGCGTGAAACTGCCTATAAATTTTGCTCAGAAGCCTCTTTTTTCAGGCTTCAGGTTCTTTAACGTGCCGTAAATTACGACACGAGACCCACGGCTTTACTTCCCTCCCGAAGGAAGTCATACTTAGGACTTTTACGTCCGAAAAAATCCATCGATCTGTGTTTGAACCCGCTATCTTGGGTTTAAGAGGCAAGTATGGTTACCACTACACCACCAGGACCAACCTCGTGGAAGCAGCATCGGATATTGAATGTAAACACATATTTTTAATAAAACTGCACAACAGCGCAAACATTAATCTCTCGTTAGCTTTGATTGAAGTTTTTGAGGATGAGGTTATCAATAAAGGATTATGGTCAAGATCATACTGTATGCTATTTGTATGCAAGTGGGAACTTGAAAAATAAACTATATGAGAATAACCCGCATGATATGTAAGATGTGTGCTGGCAAAGAACATAATGTCCAATCTTTCACGACAAAGGAGATGGTTGTAATAATTGTAATTTTCATGAGAGATCAGCGCCCTTGAATTGAGGAGTTATGTATAGGTGTGCGACTCTGCCGGAAGACAGCGTTCTTCCAACTGGGTAAAATCTATTTAAAAACTGTGTTTTTTTTTTTAGGCAGCCGTTTGAAATTTATAAATGCATTAAGTATTGCAGTAATTTATTTAATATTCTACCAGGGCTATTCAACAAAGAATGATCATTCAATCCTGAGAGCAAACAGCAAAGCGCTGTGAGAGAAAATAACGCAAAAGAGAAAACGTGGTTGCTTCTGTTGGGAGAGTTATGTTCATCTCATTTTTCGATATTCAAGGAATGGTTTACCAGCATGCCATACCTGCACACACAACTATAACTGGGTAGTACTACAGAAATGTCCTGAAAACTCTGCAAGGTCATATCACACGCAAAAGACCACACCGCAATAATACACTGCCACTCATCATAAATGTTGTTGCTGATATCTCTCAAAAATCAATATGAAGTGTGTCACTCACTCTCCCTGTAGTCCAGTTTTAGTTCCAAATTGAAGAAAAATCTTCGTGGGAGGCATTTTTATCATCAAAAGCAGTGGTGAAGGCTGTGGAGGCGATTCTGAAGGACCTGTCAAAAAATGGTTTCCAGCAGGACTTTAAAGACTGGCAGTAACGCTTGTACAGGTTCATTGCATCCAGTAGGGACTTCTTTGAGAAAGATAATAAAAAATATGAGAATGTTATCAAAAATACAATGATCATTCTCTAATGCATGGTTCTCGTACTTGCTTAAATACGTACCGCATCGTTTGTCAATTGTTTACATTTGCAAGTCATTTGTTTTTTGCAATACTTTTTTTAAAAAATGTCCTAGACAGAGTAAAATATGCAGACTAAAATCTACCAGCACACATAATTTTACATTGCTTTAAAGCATTTAGATTTGTGCATTGGGTGCAAAAATTTGAAGTGGTTTTAGCAGGACATAAGATAAGCGTCCTAAACTCGTCCTTGAAACGTCATTCTCAAGGTATTAACAAAGTCGAATTGAAATGGTGTATTTTCTTTTCCGGGATGGAAAGAGCATTCAATTTTCAGTATAGAAGTTCTAGTACATCTATCAGCTATGGGTGATAGATGATGAGATATTAAACAAATAAGACAGCAAATATTTTCACTCACTTTCACTTCTCTCTCTTTTATTTTGTTATTGCTACGAAGGAGACTGTTTTGTTTACACTCAGAAGTTCGTTTGCTGACATCGGTACGCAAACGAGTGCTCATCATTGCCAATTCAAACCTCACAGAACTTCATTCTCAGCCTGTTCCACTTCGTTTTCAACCAGGAATGTTCGATACACGATCAACGAGAGGATCGATATGGTTTACATTTATAGCAAAACTCATAAGAAAACTAGAGCAGCTTGCAACTTATACGGAGATCGATATCTTGAAAGGAGGCAGCCATCTGTTAGAAATTTTCAACGACTTGCGAACTTACTCTCCGAAATGGGAGGTGTCGCATCAAGAAAACATCATCGAATTAGAAGTGCTACTGGGGAAAATTCGGAAGTCACTGCATTAGCTGAAGTTGCCGCTAATCCTCACCGAAATTCCCGCCAACTGGAACGTGATTCGGGAATTTCTCACAGGAGAGAGATTAAGCATCACAAATACCATCCATATCACATTAGCCTATATCAAGCCCTTCATGGAGATGTTTTTCAGAAGCGTAGTTCATTTTGCCAACGGCTTTACCGCAAAATCAAAACGGTAACTTTTCCAACATACGTAAATTGATGCCAGTAAAGTGAAAGTGGGTGAAAAACATTTGCTGTCTTCTTTGTCGAATATCAACGAACCAGGTGGCCGATAACAAAGTGTCGTGTGATTAAACATCTCAAAGCGTTCAATGAAGCAAATTGTGTGATTTGAACCACCTCCCTCAATCCGTGACCACTAAGGCACGACAGGCGACTAGGGCCGCTGAACGACCCGGGTTACGAAGTGGGACCCTCGGGTACATCTAACAACAACATTAACACCCTCATTAAAAAAAAAACGCTTCAGCTTTTACTCATTTCCCTATTGTACATTATCTACTGTTAAAAGAGCTACTTTTACCAACGGCTGTTAAAATTATATTAAAATAAACTTTTTCACTTCATCAACTCATGCTTTTGAAGCGATTTGTACAAAGACTTTAAGAAGATGGAATGTATATTTTATGTTATAAATGGTTATGATTTAATCTTTCAAGAGCAAGTAATCGGAACTCTTATGTTAAAAGATATTCTTCTCTGCAAGCCATTCCCAAATTCCCTCAGCACATAGACTATTGATTAATGTGGATGAGATATTGCTAATGACCTGCCTCAGTAGAAAGCATCCTACGCTCATGTACCTGAAGACAACTCAAGGATGTTTTCCCATTAGACACATTAATATTACTCAGATGTTGCTCTGTGAGGTTAGCTAACTGAAACTACACTGTTTTTGTACGCAAGCTGAAAGTTGCTTGATATACACAAGGGCAAGTGAAATGAAACTGTTAAACGCCCGTTTTTACTATTGAGGCACCACAGGCGGTGGACACTGATGATACATGAAATGAAATGAAATGAAATGAAATGATATATTGAGAAAGAATTTCTTTTATGGAAGGAAACGTTCCAGGCCTAAGTTTAGGGTACCTCCCCGGCATTTGCCATAATGAGGACTGAGGAAAACCTGAAAAAAAACCAGTCACGAGGACGGTCCTGGTAGGATTCAAACCCCAGACCTCCCTCTCACGAATGTGCTTCGTGATGACCTCGGGCACCCATGACGGTTTATACCGGGTGTTAATGAACTACACCTCGATAATTACATAAACTTATAGGGGTCTTAGAGAAGCCATTTGGTATAGGGAATCCGAAAAATAAACGAGGTACATGGTGATAAGGAAGTTAAAAAGTATATGTTTATAAGTGGTCAGTGTTTCAGTGAAATAGTGATAAAATTTCCTTACAAGGTCTTTAGTTCTACTTTGCAAGCGCGGAAATCCCATTTTTTTTAATGTCAGATTTTCAGTGCTTTCATAATTTAGTGCTATAAATATCTCTAAAGTCTTTGGACTGATGATATGAAGCACAGCATTGAACAACAGTTAACTGATTTATCGTATTAAGGAACTACCCATCTAGCCATGCATAGGGCGACAGACTGTGGTTTCAAAATCGTACCAGTGATCATATCTTCAGGAACTTGCCACTGTCATTAGGGCGTTCTAAGTGGAGTTGTTATTGCTGTAGTTCTGTTTTTAAACACGGACTTAGTATGTCGCATTGCTGACTTAAAATGCAATACTTTTTCCGAGGACCAGTGTGCAGAAAATATGCTGATCTCAACGTCCCAGACTGGCCTCCATATTGGCCTGTTAGTGGCCTCCTGGAACATTAGTCGCTATCAGGCAATATACTCGTAAATCCATCTCTGAATCTATTAAACTAAAAGCCATCTGGATTTTTCGGACAGTTTTCACTTGGGAATCTTCAAACTCCTGGCAAAAGTTAATGCAGTTTCACTGCTGCAGAACAAAAAGAATTTGCGACTTTCTCCCGGAAGGGCATCATGCTCCATGTCTGAGCCCGTACAGTGATCTGATGATTACGCTCAAAACATTTTGAGCATGTGTATCTCATGCATTCAAACCTCTTTCCACCTCTGGTTTGGTTTTATATGAAAAAATGTTCGTTCAGTAAGAGCAAGCCAATATTATTACTCTCCTATACTAAACATATTAAGCTAACTTAGCAACTTTATGGGATACCCTAAAAGACTTGCCCTCTTTATAAACACTCTCATCATGTTGCTGCAACAGATGTATTTGCAACATAATTGTTAACACTTTTATGGGGAAATCAGAGTAAGATCATCCTTCTTTGCGTGATTAGATAAGTTGTTTCAACAGCTACAGTAGTTCGTGTAACTTTTTAAAAGGAAATTCATCATAAGCACCAAGGTCAACATTTACAGATTCTTGCCCAATGGTATGCGTGCAGTATCATTTTATACTTTTATTGCAACTATCGTTTAACACCGCTAATGTAGGTATAGGTCACTGCCTCTAACAGGTCAAGTTGAACAAACGCACAGCATTCCTCACTTGAACAGTACGGCCGATAGATCTGCATTAGATCTATGTAAAGGTAAAGGGGATTGCGAATGGGAAGTAAAGTGATAATCCTCAGGTTAAAAATTTAGAAATTAAAGTTGTGTTAACCCATATGTAAGTATACGTTCATCTTCCAAATGCTTAGATTCATGTGTCACTGAAAAGAACAGTTTTTTTTTTTTTTTTGAGCAACTTATCACATACAACAACATTCCTTTGAAAATGTTTCCAAGCCCTGGCTTTGTAATCATTATATCTTCATTAAATATTCTTTCGTCCAATCGTAAATATATTTTTAAACATTGACCTGTTACTAATGCTCAGAGTTTAATAACAAAGATCCACTGCCCCTGTTTCATATCCAGATTTGCACTGGGCGTTATTTTTACTCCCTTTCACAGATTCGCAGCATGCGCTGTCCCAAGGTCACACAGTCACCTCTTTGTGTTATAACACAGTAAAATGTGAATTAAAAGTTTTCTATTAATAGCATCCAAATAATATGATAAATTACTAGAAAACATTAAAATAAATTACATTTCAGGAAAATAGTTATGGCATCAATACATTAAATAATTTAAGTGAAATGTGTGAATACAGATATAGATAAAATTAGTAGCTCTTATAATATAAAACCCATTAATAATAACGTTATCTTGTAATTTAATGCTATGCACATTTTTCATGTCTATGCTATTATAGTATTATATATAGTTACGTTATTTCAATTAACATAAAGTGATACCGTGTTTAAAACTGATAATAAGCACCTACTTGTGTTCTAAGAGATTTTGAAAATGCTGCCCTCTGTGGCAACATATTGGCGGCATCCGCGGAGGAAAGTCCTGTAGTTCAAGCAACATTTCTTCCATAAGAACACAGTGGTTTCTTGTTATTGACAGTTTCTGTCTCTAGTAAATTTTAATAAGTTGCGAACAGTTTTCCTCCAGGAACACGATGTTCTCTTGCGAATCGCCTTTCCCCTTTTCTGCAAGAATCCGATTTCAATTTGTATCGTACATAAAGACTATATCTATGTAGTCGATGAACATTTATATTTATATATTTACGAACGAATGAGCACTTAGCTCCCCATTTTCACACATTGAAAGTACCAAGTAACACACGAAAGTACAACTACTCATAGGCAAAGCCTCTATCAAACTAACTGCAAGTTATTGCCTACACATGCATTATAGGTCTAGACACTCTGCAGTCGTACTCTGCCGGTACGTACCCCAAATAATATCACTGCTCATGTAATTGTACTACGTGTATATTTAAAGATAAGTTCTCATTTTTATACTTCAAATAATGTAATTTATATATTGTACGTGCATGGTATTATATCTGCTGTCAGTTTTGTTTCCCCCGGAGAGTTTTGGCAATGGGCGAGCTCGCCGCTTGATAGCAGGTTAGCCGATCAGCCGGG
Source organism: Metallyticus violacea (assembly GCA_030762175.1). Lineage (NCBI taxonomy): Eukaryota > Metazoa > Arthropoda > Insecta > Mantodea > Metallyticidae > Metallyticus > Metallyticus violacea. The sequence goes on from CM060846.1 coordinate 34,247,855, forward strand.
TCTCTGTGATTGGCGGGACAAGCAAGGAAGCAGGGCTTGCTAGTCCCTCCACGGCGCGGCAAATAAGTGGGAGCTCGTTCATAGGAAAAACCGCTGCGACGCGGGGTAAGGCATTACTGATCGCAATGCATTATCATATACATTGTTGTTTTTCTTTGTATAGTCTTGAAAATTATACTTTAAAAAGCGCCTGAAATATATGTACTGTCCCCTATGTACAGCATATGTCAAAAGGATCTATATTAATAAATAAATAAGATTTCAATTAAGATATCAGGATAAATGTCGGTCCTGGTGGTGTAGTGGTAACCATAGTTGTCTTCTAAACCCAAGACCGCGGGTTCGAATCCGGTCAGGACCGATGGCGTAAAAACTCTAAGTATGGCTTCCTTCAGAAGGGAAGTAAAGCCGTGGGTCCCGTGTCGTACATTTACGGCACGAAAAAGAACCTCAGGCCTGAAAGAAGAGGCCTCTGAGCAAAATTTGTCGGCCATTTCACGCCCTGAATAGAATGGGATGCTGATGACCTGAGATGTTAAACAACGTCCGTAAATAATTAAAGTCAAACAAAAATCAATGTAAATTAAGTCTTTGTGTTATTGTATTCTATTGGTACACGATTGTTACTAATTTCAATGCCTTATTGACGAAAATGTTAGTGTAGTGTATTGCATGGTAATATTACCACAAGAATAGAAGAAGTAAATATAGAATGCAGTAATAACGTTGATATTACATACGTATTTAAAAGGAAATATCAGGTAAGAAAGTGGGAGAATTGCGGAAGCAGAGATATTGCAAATGAATGCGAGTTTTACTACAATATGTCATAAATGTGTGACTGTCGACCGATAAACTTGGAGTAACTTCTGTAATAACTTTTGGCTTGGAGTCAGTTGTGGCCGTATTAATAAATAACTACTTGTATTTAAGCGTAATGTGTTACTGTATAAGGTGCATTAGTAGAGAAATGTCTTGGACACCCCATAACTGACGTACCATTATTGTGGTATGCTGCTTTTTCGGAGAGAAGATATATCCGGGAAATTCAGAAATTGAGTATATACAGAAAAATATATAACTTTTAAGTTCTATATGAAACCATTTTGGACAACATACATGTAATTTAAATTCTGCAATTCTACGCTTTATATAAAAGGCTCCTTGAGGAAAGCACCATCCTACAACAGTGAAACTGTTAGTATTACACTTTAAAGCCTTTATCACAGTTTTCTATAGAAGACACAGTTTTAAAGCGAATTGCGTTTTTCTTGACTTGCAATGTTGAAAATGTTTCAGGGTGTAGGTCCAAATATCTACAGCTACATAACTGTTAAGTGAACAAAAAATTATTGCTACAATTGGTTTATAAGCATATTTAGATGTCTATAGTTATTTGAAAACTGCATCACGCAGAGTAATTTATATGTTAAAAATTTAAACATTTGTCATATAATTTTAGTTTAAAGTAATGCCTTGGACTCCATCGCCGTCTTACACGGGAACACGTGATCAGCACACAGACAACACGCTTGTTGCTTATCAGTGGCTTCCGAGATCGAAAGATGCCAATTGTCTTCATAAAGCTCCGATGGAATTCCCTAAGCGGGTACCTGAGATTTCCCGCCAGCAGTCAACAATGCTAACCACTAGACTGTATGTTGCGGCGCTGAGTCAGCACAGCAGCGAAGGATCGCAGTGCGTTATCGATTAATGGTTCTTATCTGTTATCACATATAGAAATAAATTTATTTTGCTTACTTGTGAATGTTCTTTAACATCTCTGGTCATCAGCGTCCCATTCAATTCAGGGCGTGAAACGGCCGATAAATTTTTCTCACAGGCCTCTTCTTTCAGGCTTGAAGCTCTTTTACGTACAGTAAATCTACAAATGGGACCCACGACTTTACTTCCGTTCCAAAAGAATCCATAATTAGGATTATTACGACTGAAAAAATCCATCGACCCTGGTCGGACCTGCTATCTTGGGTTTACGAGGCAAGGCATGGTTACCACCATACCACAAGGACCAACATCACTTAGGATAAATCATCATAGAAGTTTTTAAGTTTTTAGTATTTCTACTTGAGGTTTTTCCGTGAAAAGTCATTACCGATATAATGCTGTTTAGCAGATGAAAGATGAAAATTGCAGCATCTTCTTTAAGGAAGTGGAGTTGACATACAAGCGTTGCCGGCAGCGGCACAGTAAATATCCGAGACTTAAAACAACTTGTGAGCGGACAAGGTGCATAACTAAAACCCGGTAGTATATTTAATACGCCTTAGCTCGAGTAGAATGCACAAAATGTATAATTCTTACAATGCAAATCAGAAATGGAAATGATGCAAATGTTTTATAGCTAAAGAGAGTCAAGGAAGATTATCTCAAGAGACTAGAAGTCCACTACCCCAGAAGCTTGGGAATGTTGTGGATGTCATTGTATTATATAGGATGTGTCAACTAAAACTCAAACTCGTTCACTTGATAAACGCCGTGGTTGCAATCGCTCGCGGTTTGACATACTTCAAAGAGTATTTCATGATACCTTTGTGTAGTGTTTGTTTTACAGCGTTTCGTTCTTGTTTACCGAGTAATAATGAGTAACCGTTATGAGTGTCGTGAAGGTTGACACCGTCTTACATTGTATTGCTAACACGGAGAAGTGGTGAAGTTTACATAAGCCAGACGTTACATACATTGTGTGAGAAATTGAACCTTGAACAAGTTTCACTGTCAATAATGAAATGAAACCCAAGAAGTGTGCAATGTTTACATTCCTTGAAGTGGACGTTCAACTACAATGAAATCTGACTCAAGTTCCAATCTCGCACTTACTGTTGCCTTTATTAAAGGAAACAAAAAAAAAAAAAAAAAAAAAAAACGCACAGTGCAAAGTGAAAACTCTTAAAACGCGGTATAAAAGCAAAAGTTAGAAATAAACAAATACCCGCTAGTCGGTAGACATTTAAGTAAAAATATTGTATTTAATAATCATATGTTCTACTGATAGCCGAAACCTTGAAATGTGAAAAACCAAACAAACAATGGATGTTATATCAAAGAACTGCATAAAATTTTCCGTTAATTGAGCTTCTGGGTGTTGTAGTAAAATGCAAGTTTTTTCTAATGAAGGCAGTTTATATAAATTGTATAATAAATGTTTATAGATTCTACACATCCTCTATAATATGCATTATTTATGAGCCAATTTATTATAAGAGGATGTGTAACGGAATAAAAGCATACATGATATAACTACTTAACATTAAACGGAAATAAAATTAAATAGTTAATATTTATAAATGTGTAATTAATTAAACAAAGCACAAATTTGTAAATTACTATCTTTTTGAATAATTTATATTTCTTTTCTCTATATGATTATTCTATTTCCATCAACACCGCAATTATCATACAAATATTGATAGGTGTTATAAACTAATGTAAAAGCACTCCAGTGAGCAAAGTATAGTTCAGTTAATGTTTTTATTTATAAATGATATTTGTTAAACCGACATCCAAAAACTGTAAGTTCCTAAACTGTAAGGATGAATGAAAGAATATTTATTTATATCATTTAAATACAAAACACATTTTTAATTCAAGTAAATTTTACAAACAGCCCCAGTCCTCAGTTCATCAATACATTTCTTCTGGTCATAGACACAAAAATAGACACAAATAAAAGAAAAAAAAACATTTCCTTTAAATATAACAATTAGGAACAGTGCCTTCGGCAATTCCAGAAGGAATTTAATTCAAATAATACAACATATTATATACACACATATATTTTAATGAAACTGAAACTACATAATGTGTCCTATTTTATTCTTACGTCTACTTGAGTTTAATGTTCCAGTAAAGCATTAAAAGTACACTTTTAATTCAAATCTGTCAAATCACTTTGTAATATCAGCATTTTTCTAGTTGTGTATTCATTTATACAGCGTGTTTTAATTAATTACTGTATCATTTTACAGCACATACAATTGCTGAAAAATAGAAAAATTAGTTGGTTCCAAGGAACATATGTCCTGAAACAAATATCTCTTGAAATATTGCATGCAAACAGTATCCAGAAAATTGGCGTAAGATGATAGGGTATTGTCTTACATGTGTACAGTTTACTCACTTTCCATTTCAGCTAATTGGTTTTGTTTACCTCTGCGATGCAATTACGGTGATATGTAAATAATTTATATATTGCTTGATTGAGGTTATAGGTAAGGCAATGTACGTGGTTCATGCACGATGGAGCACCATTCATCTTTATACACATCATACGACAACAAAAAGTCCGACGGACACCAGTAGCCGAGATCGTTAAAGGCACGGACTCATGAACGGGAGGTCTGAGGTTCGATTCCGCCAAGAACATCCCTTGACTGATGTTTTTCCAGGTTTTACTCAGTCCTTCTATGTGGCAAATGCCGTGGATATAGCCTAAAACTTAGACTCGGGCCCTGTTTCACCAAAGTATGTTCTAATACATTACAAGTGTACGGACTGGTAACTTGTAGCTATTAGTAAAATTCTGTTCCACAAAAGTTTCTGCTACACTTGTACTTTTCAACTCTTACATACTTACAAGAGTACACGTGATTTTTCGTTGTTCTGTTCCACAGAAGTATTAGCACTAGTCGGGCACTGGTAGTCTGTGTAAATTTCTCTACAAATGTTGGAACATAACTTCAAATACTACACATAATTTATTATCTTTTTTAATGATTGTGGAAGCCAGTTGACCCAAATGTGCTAAGCATTAGCGAAATTGGTGGTAATGAGTAGGAATATGTACAAAGAAAGAATAAATATGTATATGTGTTCAATGATAAAGTTAGGTTTAGTGCAAATAAATACTGCTTATGATTGATGGTGTTTCCTGTTCCAAGTGCATTTTTCAGACCAGCATCTTAGTTAATGTATTTTTAAGGTTCTTGCTACATGCCACGAAAATAATTTCTTTTCATTCTTCGTTCTCTTTTAAAATTATATCCCAGTTTTTTTGCTTATGAGAACGTGATTGTCAAGCAATATAAACAGATAAATGATCAAATGGACTAATAAAATAAATGACTGAGAGTAATCGGGAAGTTCGATTCTTCTGCCATCTCTCGACGGCTGAAATTGATGCTCCTAAATGCAGCCTTATGGGACCGTCGTTTCAATGTGGATTATTAAGCTTGATTATCGATAAATACATAATAAAGCCTTTATATTATCATTATGTCTTTGAAAATAGAAGATCATTTTTCAGAAATGACAATGATCCGCTATGTGCATTAAAAATCTCTAGAGAGAGGACATAACCTCATTCAAGGTATGGCAAACAGCTGTTCCTCCAGCTTGCTCTTATATGACGTCACTTATAACTTTATCAGTGTAGCATTTATTTCGTGCAACAGAAAGCTGCACTAATACACTTGTATGTATTAGACAATACTTTTGTACAACAGGGCCCTGGAACGCTTCCTTCCTTAAAAATCGTTACCGAGTTCATCATTTCACCTTATATATTATCAGTGTCCACCCCTGTGGCACCTCAGCATTAAATAATATTAAAAAATCTTGATTAGATGGCAACAGATTGGTCGAAGAGGACTAGTAGCATCACCTCCCAATCACCTGACTTTAACCTAGAATTTTTGTGAGATACTTAAAGGCATTTTAGTGAATGTCACACCCATCGACAACGAACAAACATTGCAGGAGCGTGTATACTTCATGTCATCAAATCCGAGAGCAGGCAGCGTGTTCGCGCGAGTAAGTGATTCTCTGAAAAGTATGACTGAAAAACGTAGGAACATCATCCTTCTATAGTAAATACTCAATGGCAATTGAAAATAATAGGCCAGAATATAATTGAACCATATCTCAGAATGCATCTATTTTTTATGTATTTATAAGCAATTTCAGCAACTCTACCTGCCGTGAAAATATGCACACTTTTATTTAACTATAAATGAAAATAGTCATATATGCTTTAACACACATCTAAACGTGCGAGGATAAAAATATTTTGAATTTTGGTGTTGAATTTCGACCCTTTCATTACTTTTTTTATAAATTGTACATTTTTTATTATTTTACATTCATATTGTAACATAAGTACAGAGCACAAAACGTCAGAACGTCTGAAAGCTTATATTTGTGTCCAGTGCTTAAAATAAGTTTCAAAATGCCAATATACTACCTGAAGTTAACCTTCAACATCTGAATGTGCTTTAAATATTAAATTACATTAATCGCCTATCGCATCTATTTTTTAATGAAAAACGCCTTAATTTAAATTATTGCATATCGATATTTAATTAGAGCCTTAAAATAAAAGTCGGACTATATTTTAAATTATAAACCTGTAATTAGTTTTGATATCATTCTTACGCGAACAGGAAACACAGCCTTTGTGGACTGCATAAGTCTAGCATACATTTTATAATAGTTAAATACTTTTAGAGTCGCCTTATCCATCGTTTTACAAGACTTTGTTACCCAAATTTACTAAATGTGGCTCGATTATTTTTTTTTTTTGATTGATTTATTTATGGACGCTCTTTAACATCTCAGGTCATCATTCTCCCATTCAACTCAGGGCGTGAAACGGCCGACAAATTTTGCTCAGAGGCCTCTCTCAGGCTTGAGGTTCTTTTTCGTGCCGTAAATGTAGGACACGTACCCACGGCTTTACTTCCCTTCCGAAGGAAGCCATAATTACTATTTTTACGCCCGAAAAAATCCATCGGTCCTGGCCGGGTTCGAACCGGCGTTCTCGGGTATAGGAGGTACACCACCAGGACCGACTGGCTCGATTCTTCAACAATGGTGCGTAATTTACACATTTTTTGTTACAACAATAAAACAAAATACATTCCGCCCGTTACAGAGATTTCATGTCCATGATAAAATTCTGAGAAAGGAATTTCTAAATTTTACTCTCTGACGGGTCATAAAACTTATCAAGTTTTCAGCAACATCTTCCGACCCCTGACGCCGATGACCATAAAATTAAGGGTTTCATTTTATTTCTCCACAAAGGTTCCCCTTACTGTAGTAAAATGTATAACCGCACAACATTTATTCGTTTTTTCCGTTGCCAGTATGAATTTGACATACGTGTCTAACCATCCCTTCAGCATTACAGTAAAAATTAGATAACGTTATTTATTTATTTAAAATTGTAATACTAAGAGCATCAAATATTTATCTTCCCTACTACCAGTACATTTACAATGCATGTTACACACAAAATAACCCAATAATGTCAATATAATTAGTGAAATAATTTATAATTCCATTTAAAATAGAATTTAAATGATCAAGCACTAACATAAACACTGACAAGTATAATGAACAAGATAAAGTTGCAAGAATAACTTTCTACTTAATAATAAAGTTATAATCATACACTAAAGACATATCAAGTATGTTTTGGAGAACTGTAGAAAAATATAACATTGAGAAGAAACTATTATTACGATTTAATTTATACAGCTTTAACAGTAATGTATTTTAATCTAGTTTTAAATAATAAAAAGAATGTAAGAGTATCTAATATTAATATTACAAGGCGAAGAATTCCAAAGACGAGCAAGAGAAACTGTAAAAGAGAAAGCATACAAAGTTGTTCCATGTAATGGTATTGACAAGTAAAGAGTAATGTGATATCGAGGCTATGTGAATGCAGTCTATGAAATCTACACGCTTGGGTAAAGGCGTGAAGGAGCTGATATAGTGAGATGGGAAAGTGGAAGTTCTTCGTTCCTTAAGACGGAGCCAGGATAATTCAAGAAACGGAGAGATATGTCCAAATCGATGAATGTCGCAAATCTAGATTATGAAAACATGAACACTTTCAAGCTTCTGGATTAAGTAGGCACTGAGAACAGTAACAAACAAAAACACGCAGTAATCGAAGTGGGGCAACAAAAATCTTTTGCAGGGAAAATGGAAGAAAATTGTTAGGTCTTGTAAAGGCACATATTATTGAAAATATCATTTTTGTATGTTTATACAACGCATTACAATTTAGGTATTTATTGAATTTTGTCCCCAAATTTTATTGAATCAAAAAAGGGAAGTATACTATTGTCGAAACATTTTATACGTTGACAGTGTTTATCAACCCCAGGTGGTGCAATACAATTATCTGCGACTTCCCTGAATTCAGTTTTAAGTTCATGTTTTTTTTTTTTTTTTCCTTCGAAAGTGAAGTAAAGCCGTGGGTCCCGTGTCGTACCTTTACGGCACGAAAAAGAACCTCAAGCCTGAATAAAGAGGCCTCTGAGCAAAAATTGTCGGCCGTTTTAAGCCCCGATTTGAATGGGGCGCTGATGATCTGAGATATTAAAGAGCGTCCGTAAATAAACCAAATTAAAAAAAAAATGGAAATGAATGTAGATTTGTAGATCGTCAGCACTTAAAGACGCAAGTTGTGATATCTCAAAATTTTTCCGGGTTATTTCTAGATTTTCCATGCATTAGATATGAAGTAGGTTACACAACTTAGCGCTAGTTTAAAACGTCTGTGAGAAGACTAACATATCTGTCTGACCCGACGACATTAAGGATACTCTTATGAGCAATGCATGGAAGTAAAGCTGCTGTAATGTTAAACGCTAATCAGCACGCTGTAATAAAGTTCGTTAATAAAGAATTGTTATCTAACAGCGATTGAACGGTGAATATGAAGAAGCTTGGGGCTTTCTTTCGAATCACACACGATAAACTTCGCATTATAAATGTCAGTGCTCCGGTTTCTTTCTGCAGTTTAAAAGCAGCATCTTGTAATCTGTTCCCACAAGGATTTACCTTTGCCAAGGTACATTCACAGCCGTGTTACATGTACAAGCTATATCACTAGGACAATAAACCCGTGGCCCACTACAGGGAGGTTGCTGGTTTGCGCTACTACCAACAATTTCATCATTTAATTCCCTATAACTATTGCTCAATGGTTTTATGCTGTGCTTACGCCGCCGGTCTATATTTCAATGTTTATTTCTTCCTTGTTTGTTCTGTCAGGTAAGCGTGATGGCGTGACTTTCAAGTGTAATTTCATTGGTCAACACAGTCTTGTCTTCAACAGTAGGAGATTAATAGCTCTTCCCGAGGACAGTAAAAACGCCCTCTCCTGTTGAGCTGCTGGAGTGACAGGACATAGGTAAGAAGTTCCATAGCAATTCAATGGAGATCCTTTCTTACTTTCGTTACCCAGTTATGTGTTTTTAGAATGTAAATTATTAAAGTTTTTATTAATAACATTCTCCAGAGAAATTATGTCATTTTGCTTTGCACTTACTGGGCTTTATTGTTGTAAAGAATTTGCTTCCGATTAGTACTGATGTGTTATGAGAGATGGTTCATCTCGTTAATTATATCACGTAATTTTGGCTGCTACGAGGTGTATGGGAATTTTTAATCCCGGTTAGACAGGTGTCTTTGTCTTTGATTTGGAAGCAATTTCGTATCAAAGAGACTATTTGGAAAGAAAGTTGTTTAAAGTTTAATTATAAACAGTTCTTAGTTATTGTTTTAAATGTTTCATACATTGTTATATGTAAAAATATAGTTCCTTTTGTGCAGTGTACAAACTAGTTTTGTACCAAGTTTACCTTAATGCATGTTGTTGAATTCAGGGCTTTGATCAATAATTGGTGCAATCTTTTTCAGATTTTGCTAAACTCTTATTCCCTTTAGCAAACCATGCACACTCATATTTTCACAGATCCTTTAAGCCTTTTAATCTTTTTTTTTTTTTTTTTGTACACTAAGTGGCAACAAGTAACAGCATATCGCGATTGATAAAGTAAGTAATAAATATCAAGAAATGTTATTCCAATATGTCTGAATTGACAGTAGATCACGATTGTTGAAAATGCAAAATAATAAATGCTATCCTCTTTGTTTCAAATTCTAGTCACAGCGTGATTACAAAATAACAAAAGAAAGTAAATAAATTATACAAAATATCCCCCAAATATTACTGTCATAAGTGCTAGGAAAATAAAGTAAATAAAATAGATAAATAAATTATATAAAGACCCCCCAACTATTAGATAAAAATAAAAAAAAACAGCATTGTCTGTAGGGAACTTTTGTCTTTTGCTTATGTATTTGCGGTTATTATCTGTTGGGGACTTGGTTTGCAGGGGTGCTGCAAACTCATGTCTCGGCAAATTTGTTACGCGTTTTGATCGAAGGAGGTAAGAAGAAGCGGAGGAGAAGCAGCCTGTTGCTCATAAGAGCTAAATGTGCATTGTGCATGCACCGCCTGAAACGTCCCCTCTCGTAACGTGCGTTTCCAGGAAAGCCTTCAGTTTTATACCGCTGACTGTTGCGTTACAAAGTTGAATGAAATATTTTAAAATACTATTAGATAATGCAATATGATGGTACACACTTCAAGCAAAGAAAAAACTGTGCTAACATAACAAAAACTGAATTCACACAAACAGAAAATCATGAGTAATAATCATCTAAGACTTTTACAGTTACAACAGTTGCTCAAAATGTCCACCATCGGAGTCGTTACACTTTTGAGTACATTGAACTGCTGGTTGAGCAACGGTTGCGAAAGTGTCCTCAACGATTGTAGTACACGCCGTTTCAATTTCTTCCCGAAGTGCTGGCAGTGTAGCTTGTTTTCTACGGTATACAACATTCTTAAGAGTTTCCCATAGCTAGAAGTTCAACGGCGGTTCTGTTCTTTACACACGTCTCCATTGCCTTTGAACTTCAACAACATTCTCGGTTTTCCACTTCAAAATTGCTTTCCGCTGTTCAAACGATAATCTTGGTTCCATTTTGTTGTAGCAACACTAGCATAACGTAATATGAATCATATTTGTTTACAGAACATCATACGAGATCTTGGCTTCATTTTTTCATTGTTGATTTAATATAATCTTGACTTAATTTGTCCATTGTTGATTTTTCTGTCACGTAGCAACGCTATCATAATGTATGTGGGAAAAATTGCAATTATTTCAATATCAAACAATATTAAATTTGAAGTTAACAATACTTTCATGCAGTCACTGTGCAGCAAGGGTGATCAGTAGTTTTGTCGCTGTGTAAGAGTATCTCCTAATGCCGTGGATTTACTAGTAGTAAGTTTTGAGGAGTGAATGTAGTTGCTGCTTCAGTAGTGTTAACTGAATAAAAGAAAACGCTAACGATACAAAAGTTACATCATAAGCTTTTTCTGTGCGAACATTGGAAGTGAACATCGAAAATAAAAAATCTCAGTATATGAACTACAAGTATTAATTTCAGTCAAACTGTAATTTCAAAACACAGGATGTATATAATGCTTTCTGTAGGGACAGATATCATGCTGAAGTTGCACACTTTAATCATAGATTACTTTATTGCATCACGAAAAGCAGGAGAATGTGTTTTTAAATAGGAAAATTTTTGTGGTATATAAAAATAATTTTGAGAAAATATTAGTTTTGGAAATTATAGATAAGATTTCCTTTAAAAACCAGTTTTAACAAGCAAATATTACATTGAAATTAAGGCCAAAACAAATTAATTACGCAAGAATAAAAATACAATGCGTTCTGCGAAGGTTTTATTTAATTCCTTTCTCTGTTTGCTATGTATGTTCAGTGATACACGTATTAGTGTTAATTAAGAATCTTGGAACTCTTTTCATCAGCGGCAATGAATGTAAGCCCGACACTAATCATTGATTCACGCCTGAAACGCAGAAAGGGGCACTGAAAAGCGATGCTAAATCTTCTTTTATATTTACGTTTTCCACATAAGACTTTGTTGCACACAAGGTATTGCTTTTATGCAAACTGTTGTTCAATACTTCTGCATTGTCAATGCAGGTTTCTTGGAAGGAAAGTGTAAAAGCACACAGCTGTCTCTGTGTGTTCACAAGGTTCTCTCAGTATTTGTTATGTCGAGTTATTTGAGCTGCGGGCGAATGTTGGTAACATTGCACCTAGGTCGTGCACATTCATTTTGGCTAAAAACAATAATTAGAAATGCAGTGACGTCAACAAAGTTAGTAGTTTTGAGGAAGCTACAGCACAAAAACGGAGATGTCATTAGTAAGTCTGAAATTGCAATACCAGCCTGCATTTCTAAACGAGAGATAATTTAAGTACACAATAATAGCCGCATAGTCTGCAAGATAAACATTAAGGGCGCCATTATAATATATTTTGAAATGTAAATAGTTTTAGCAGTATTTTTAACGTTCAAATAATACTATAATCACTCAAATATTGTTTAGTACTTGGAATTAGTCCATTTTTCTTTTAAAATCATAATTTAAAAACAATAAATAAATAAATACATTATTTTAAAACAGGTGAAATTTAAAATACTCCTTCATTTGTTTCAACCTCACTTAACGCAACGGGGTGCTCCGGAAACACTCACATTCTTGTAAATAGTAACATTAATGAAAAGACGGATAGGGCTAAATTAGTAGAATATTTTTTTCAATTTGAAAAAATAATAAAAATGCTTAGCTTTTCATAGATGCTAAAATAGGGTCTTAAAATTTTGATGCCCGCGTTACAACTTCGCTCAAATCTGCAAACATTAGATGAAAAGCAAAACAGCGTACGAAAATAAAAAATCAACATTTCTGAGGTAGAATTATTGTTAATTACTTAAAACAATAATGAAGTAAAATTTTGGCAAAAATTATACAAAAATATCAAAATGGATTTTATCTCATTTTTGTCACCTCGAATTTAAAATCATCATGTAACCATTTAAATCCCCTTTCGAGGGTGGGTGTGGCTCTTTAAATGCCGAAATGCATCTATTTTTTAAAAACTGAACATTTTGCTGCCTACGTTATATGCATGCTAGGAAGCGGTTCAAAATGTCCGGGTCTGTTGCTGAGGAAACAAAACAGAAAGCAGTGTGTTAACTTATGCAGCAGAGAACATTCATACCATTGCAACGAAATAAAAACCTTCCAACATTTTTAATATTAATTTTTTCAACAATTTTGACTTTATAAAATGCTCCCGACTGAAAACGTATATTCCAAGTTATCTGAAATATTAACTGTATATTCAACACACGTATAAATAAATATACTGGCACATGTTTAAAACCATATGCCCTTAATTGTTATATACACAATTTTATATAATTAAAAATAAACAAAAATAATATATTTTCAAGCTTAAATATTTCCATTTATAATTTTTATGTTTTAAAATGTACGTTTCACTTTTTTCTTGTAAGGAGTATGAACTTAAAGAGAGGGGGGGAAAATGAAACTTAAAAAGTTTTTGCCATGTCCATTCATAAATATATGTAGATTGACAAATAGTTTTTTTAACAAATATGCACATAATTATTTAATATTTGACACCGAGACTTTAAATAATCTTCCATAAATATGGAATTAATTTCAAATGATTATCATAAAATGTAAAAATTAAACATTTCACTTCACTGTTGCGTAAATTAATTGCTAAGAAATTTTATTCGCAGAATATATTGTGCTTTACTATAAATGTTGTTAGCTCATGCTATGATATACTTCTCGGCTACTAAGAATGCCGCACTTGGTGCCGTCCGTATTTCAACTCTTTTTTCTAAAAGGTGTTCAATCTTAGCTTATTTCAATATCCTTAAAAGTAATGTATTAAGAAAAACTTACTGTTTGACATATGAAGTTTGAGCGCTCTAACATTCCTTGTTTCTTAATGTTTTCTTTACACTCCAGTACACTTTGAAGTACGTTTAGGGAGAGATTTTTTCAGCTATTTTATAAATGTTTTCGATGTAATAATAATTACAGTTCTGAAAGAGGTCATTTATTTACGAAATGCACATGGTGAGTGATCGTATTTTAAACAACGTTTACACATGTGTAGGGGTTGCTTTAAGGACAAATGTCTAACCATCTTCACGAATGGGTGTGATTAGAAGTAGTAAACAATGTCAGAAAGCGACATTCAAGAGCATGCCAAAGTAGGCAAGTGAGTTACAGTACGGGAGCATATAGCTGTGGTACACATAACACCGCGGACTATATTTATAACTACAGCCCTACATTAAATTTGTTTCTTTTTATGAACTTCTTTATTTTGAGTAATAATAATAAAAAATTACTGTCAATCTAGATGGAATAGATGTTTCTATCATTTTCCTATATTATATGCAATATAAGTATATAAATCAAATTGGAAATCAAAATGAACTGTAATATATATTTCCAATATAATTAAAATACAAAATTATAAATAGAAGCAAGTGTAGACTAAAACATAAAGCTACAAATTATATATATATATATATATATATATATATATATTCTTTAATATGTTCGATTATTTTATCACAAACTGATTGAATGTAGGTTCGGTCGTCTCTTAAATTAATTTCTTAGGAAAGAGCACATTTAGCAATCGAATCGTTAGTAGTTTTCTCTCCTAATACTTTGGTATTACACTTAAAGGCTTAATACACTCTGTGACAGAGCATAGAATACATCATTAGATATCCTTCTTTGGTATGACTACCGACATAATTCCATGAGTGCATTCTTTACACAATTATAAGGTATTCCTTTGCAATAATAATGGGCTGGTGTAAATTCATTATGGAACGTTTTTCTCTTTCAGGTGTTTTCTTTTATTTCAGTTTTAATACACAGGATTGTTTCTTAATTCTTTCTCTTTGCAAATCTATTTCTTTTTGTCACCTGACGTCAGAGCCAGTATGCCGTGGCAGTAATACTCTTCAAGTCTGTCTATGAACCATCTTCATACTTTGCCAGAAAATGTCCTGGCAATTGTGTACCATACAGAGAAACTGTTTGCCAAATTATTAAAAAGTGGCGAGAGACAGAATCTCTCAATGGCAGTTTGTCTATCCATCCATGCAAGTTGAAAACGATGGCCCTCGTTGGCAATACATTGCCGAAATCTGCGTAGGAAATTCCTGTATTGAATCTAAATTTTATTCCGCAAGAATCCCTGTCGAAAACTTGGATATGTTTAAATACAGTCATTTTAAAATATGTACACATGTAGTTGGGGAAATTATTCTCTGGGTTCATACGCAATCGACACGAGTTTATAGTCAAAATATATTCCAGTATTTAATTAAAATGTTCTTATAACTGAATTCACCTGTGTTTCAATTTAGTTTGATGAGATCGTTATTTAAAATAATTCAATAATAATGGAAATATCATTTAAGAAGGTTTTTCTGGCATACTATTGTCAGAAACTCTTTAATATAGGCCGGTTTACCACAATTAATAATTTTACTATATTTTATGTTATTGGTGATATTAAAATACCTACATTAACAATAACAGACCCAAAATAAATCCCCGTAGGTAAATATTGCATAAAAACATTTACAATATTGTTTTTTTGTGTAAGGTTCTCAATTTCTACCATACGTTCCAAAGCTATCTGCTAGCCTTACGCGCTTCCGAAAAATCCCCGGCTTTATTGTTTCGTAATCTTCCTTCCCAACTTCATATTTCTGTCAATAAGATCATCATCATCGTCATTATCATCATCATCATTTTTCTTAATGTGTAAGCGGCTTTTATTATTGTTGTACCACCGCATAAGTTAACACTAGAACAGAAAATCTTGGTCTGTAATGCTTATGTGAAAATTGACTCTTCTAGAACAGTGTGTAGGCAATTTGTAGACAAATTTCCCGATGTACCGATTCCACAAAAAGATACTGTGAGAAAATGCCTTAGATTTAGCGAAGAACATTGATAAACTGTAGAATTTCTAACCGGAAACGACTGTTCTAACGGAAGAAAAACTTGATTAATATTGAAGGAATACACTACTGACTACTAACAGCCATAAGAGACACATCAAACCAACACCATATTTTCTTAGAAGGAAGGAATAGACTCGTCTAAAACGACAGCAGTATCAGCAGGTCTCTGAACTTGATCAAGGGATAACTGCAGCAAACCGAGAGTGTGGAAGGTCATTCGGAAAAGGTGGTGCTCCTGTTGGACGAAATGCTTTCACAGCGAAACGAATATGAGATCAGTGGATCGAGGTAGAACGAACACACAAAGAATCCCATCGGTCCAGTCAAACAACCGCATGACTCAAGAACTCGCACAAAGTGTAGCAAATTTAATGACCAGCAGCGCATAAAAGCGCTCTCCATTGAAAAATTTAGATCGTGCATTGCAGGAAGTAGGCGTCTCAAAATGCTTGGCCCATAGAGCTACAAAACCCCAGTGAGTGGTTATAGCTCAATAATTCAAGTCGTGCGAATTTTTATAGAATTTTACTTTCCCCGATAAATCTTCGTTTCATTTATGTCTTTTCCCTAAAGTTTTGGCACTGGAACACACAACATACGCGACCAATTCTCCAATTTCCCTAACATGATGAAAACTTTGGTTTGCAGAGCGCTGTAACTGCAAGGCGAATAGCCGATCCCAAACTTTTCAGAGATATCGCACATAAAGGCCCGCACGGTTTTGGAAAATAATGAAAAAACACAAGGGTATTTTCAAAAAGGTTCTCTCGCAGTCCACACTATTCATGATATTTGGAGACTGTCAGGAAGGTTGTTAAGATAGAATAATTTCTAGAAGGCTATGTCCCGCACAATCCCCAGATCTTAGAGTGAGCGAATTATTTATGAGAAACACTAAAGAAGATTAGTCTATAGAAAGAGGCTGATAGTATAGAATAAGTGAAAGACAGTACAGGAGTAGAAATTAAAACGTTTGCAACCAGAGCTTGTGTTTATTTTATCAGCAGATGGGAGGAATGCCTGAATGCACGCCTCTTTTTTCAGGTCATCATCGTTCTATTCAATTCGGGGCATGAAACTACCGGTAAATTTTGCTCAGAAGCCCCTTCTTTCAGGCTGGAGGTGTCGGTCCTGGTGGTGTAGTGCTATTCATACTTCCTTCGTAAACCCAAGATCGCTGGTTCAAACCCAACGAGGATTGATGATTTTTTCGGGCATAAAAATAAAAGCTGTGGATATGTGTTGTAGTTTTATGGCACCAAAAAGAACCTCAAGACTGAAAGAAGAGGCCTCTGAGCAAAATTTACCGGCCGTTTCACGTCCTGAATTGAATGCGATGCTGATGAATTGAAATGTTAAAGAGAGCCCATAAATAAGCAAATCAGAGAGCTTGAGGTTCTTCATCGTGCCGTAAATGTATGACACGGGACCCACGGCTTTACTTTCCTTCCGGAGGAAGTCATAATTAGAAGATTTTTACGCCCTAAAAAACCCATCGCTCGTGGCCGGGATTGAACCCGCGATCTTGGGTTTAGGAGGCAAGTATGGCTCTCACTACATCACCAGGACCTACACTGAGTGAGGACAGTGATTACTTTGTAGGTTAGTATTATTTATTACATTAAAATTAGATTAGGTGCCTAATTTTATTAATCCAAGTAGTACAAATGATTCAGGGATTACTTGTTGATATGGTTGAACACTTAACCGACAGATTGCTGAGTGGAACGCACGATATAATTAGGCTCGTTGTGCTATGATTAATAAAAAGTACAAGAAAGTGTTTTAATTCTTTTTTTAAAGAAAATATTGCTTTGTTATAATTGAAATATCAGAATGGATTCTCTGTAAATGCCACATTACTATTTTCGTAAGTATTTTGTGACTGTCGTGGCTTAGTTCAATGGTCCTACAACAAAAATGAGTGAAAAGTTTGCAGTAGAGCGAAATTATAGTTAACAATAATTTTACATACTTTTACAAATCTTATTTTTCAGTATTTCACTTGCCCTTGTAAAAGTATATCATTTTTTTCTCCTGTCTGTAACAAAATTAATAAGAAAAATATTTTTGAGTTTCCCGACCACTCTCGCAAAATCTTACAATTTGCATCTAGTACAATGTTTATCATACTCCCCCTCCTTAGGTTTCTGTTATCAGTTTCATTTGTGGTTTCTTGTGTTCTCCCTTTTACTTGGGACTCTTGATAGAAACTCCAGTGAGGTTGTGGAATCACTTTCATCTTCATTAATTCCATCAAGCTGTATTTATGGCTAATGAAAGTCTCATAAGTTCTTTGTATGTAGGCTGCCATTTGTGTCGGAGGTTAATTGCTTGAAATCCTTCATCTTGATAGCTTGTTTCGTAAGTAAATTATTATTCTGTTCTCAGCAATTCTATTTCTGACCAATTAAACATATCTGCATTTACATTGTCGTTAAAGTTTTTATAGTGTGCTATTAGTATATTTTCAGTAAAAGAAAATAATCAAAACCCCATATTCTTAGCACGGTAGAACCCCCTAGTCTCAGTAGAATGTTGATTCTGGGCTTGTTGGCCGAGGCCTGTTCAACAAATCATCTCACCTTGGGCGAGCTGATGATGCCCGTCGGAGCAGTGGGCGAGACTCAAGTGGTACGGTTTCATCCAATAGACCACGGTCATCAAGCCTGGGATCAACGCCGGCCGTGAAAGTATAAGCATATATGTAATATAAATGAAAAATAAAAATAAAATAACACTATTAACAATGTAACAAATTAACGGTAGTAATAAAAGTAGATAAGGATAAAACAATGAGAAAAAGTCACACTTGAAATTGCTATATTTCAATAAAAGTAGATAAGGATAAAACACTGAGAAAAAGTCACACTTTATTTTGCTATATTTCAATAAAAGTAGATAAGGATAAAACACTGAGAAAAAGTCACAATTGAAATTGGTATATTTCAATAAAAGTAGATAAGGATAAAACACTGAGAAAAAGTCACAATTGAAATTGGTATATTTCAATAAAAGTAGATAAGGATAAAACACAGAAAAAGTCACACTTGAAATTGCTATATTTCAATAAAAGTAGATAAGGATAAAACACTGAGAAAAAGTCACACTTGAAGTTGCTATATTTCAATAAAAGTACATAAGGATAAAACACTGAGATAAAGTCACAGTTGAAATTGCTATATTTCAATAAAAGTAGATAAGGATAAAACATTGAGAAAAAGTCACAATTGAAATTGGTATATTTCAATAAAAGTAGATAAGGATAAAACACTGAGAAAAGTCACACTTGAAATTGCTATATTTCAATAAAAGTAGATAAGGATAAAACACTGAGAAAAGTCACACTTGAAAATATAGCAATTTCAAGTGTGACTTTTTCTCAGTGTTTTATCCTTGTCTACTTTTATTACTACTGTTAAGTTATATATATATATATAACTCGACAGTTTTCTTCGCAAGGCTTAATATTCAGGTCCATTGTTGCCTTGTAGGTATAGGGCCACATTTTAACATTCTTGTATTTTCTTTTTCTATTGCTACATGCATATTGCCGCCCCAGAGTATGACGAATGTTGAGATATTTAGGAGTTACTGAATTTACAGATTGCACATAGTGCTGATACAATGATATTATGTATTTGTTCTTGTTCTGACTTAGAACAATTGTCGTTACATAATATAATCTCTGGTGTGCTGCGTTGTTCCTTAATATAAATATCAATTGAATTTACTTTTTATTTCACGGTGCCTCGTGCTTAGTGTAGTACCAGCAGCCTTTTTTATCCACTGACCACTGTACCGAAGATGATGAAATTGTAGCAATATGGGCGTCATTTATAGTAAAATTGCAAAATGATACCAACGGGCGCTGGAAGAAGCGCTTGTAGTCATATTATTACTATGTATATAGCAAAGTTATTTTTCCATATTACGAATATCAAGTTTTGTGACCATTTCCGTGGTTATTGCATCACTCGACCATTCACACGTGACGCTGGTCTCTTCAGGAGAAAAACAAAAGGTTAATTCTATTTTAAACAACATATCACACGAATTTCCTTTAGCAAAATATCATTTTCTTTCTCGTGTAGCTGGTACATAAAGCTACCATCAACAAACTGTTTTCTGGTGTTTGCTATGTAATAATCAGATGAGACACGAAAAAAAAGTTGAGCTTTGTAATATCTTCTTTAATCGATGAGGCAACCTGTGGTGTTTCCTTTGTCTACTTCCATACACGATATCTTCTTGTTATCTTTTTAATTGTTGATTCATTTTCTGATTGCCTATCATGAACGTTTCTTGAAAACCCTTTGTTCAAAATGCAGATAATATCCATAAATTTTCTGCACGGGGATTTGGTGTAAGGGCAGCATTATAATTTGCTATAAGATAATCTTCCTTCATTATATTTACTGCGATTTCTCGGCATTTGCTCAGAAAGAAAACATTACAACGAATTGACACAAAAGGGAAGCACGTTTCCTGTAATAATGTGTCATCTTCAGTTGTCACATAGCAGTAAAACAATTCAGTGCAATTGTGCAATGTTTTGAGTTGCAGTAGTATTGGGGAAATTATTCAAACACGTTTTATTTTTCCCTCGGCTCACAAACGCATCTGAACGATCTTCACGCAACGTGTTTCACAGCGTGCAGCCGGCGGGCGAAGCAGGCTGCTGTATCGGCGGTGTAGGTGACAGGAATCCTGCAGTAAATATATTACGGTTTTTCGCGTAAGTTATTTATAACATATATAATATAAACACTTAAAAATAAAATTAAATTACTCACATATATTAAGTTAGGAGATGCTGGAGCTACTTCCCTTCCTTTTTCAAGAATTTCTAACACCTGCTTAAGAAATTGCTCATTACATTCTGCAGTTCCCTCTGAGAAATGGCAGCAATTTCTTGACGAATGTTAGTTTTAAGTTCATCTAAAATGTGTGGATTTGCTTTGTACACTTTCTCATTTAATGGCGCCCAGAGATAAAGAATACTTCTTGTTTCACAAATTTTATTTACTAATCGATTAGAAACGTGAACATTAGGAAATTCCTCTTGAAAAATCTCCTTACTCCTAACAAACACGTGCTACTTGCGCAGTTGAGGGGAAATATACTCCCCACCTCCGCCGACATAGTGCCGGCCGGTTTCGCGATTGCGTCAAGCATTGCTCACCAGTGTAACTAACGAATATATGCACAAATGGAACCTTGTCCAATGACGTGACTTACAGAGCAAATTTTATGCAAATGACTGACTTTTTGATTTTTGGTTATTTTTCGTAAACATCTCCCTGTGGTTTAGGCGTGGCCGGAGGTCATACTGACCTTCATGTTTTTCTGAGGGCAACAGTTCGATAAGTGTTACCAATTGCAATCCAGTTTATGCTTGGTTTTTACATACAATTTTTTGTCGTTTTTATATCTCCATTGTTAGGTAGCTGCTATGTGCTTTCGAGTCTCACAGTTCGTTATTTATAGCGAAAGCAGCAAGAAACCGCAGGTGTAAATTATATTGGGAAGATAAATGCCTGGAACTCCGCTCACGTACCTGTGCAGATGACTAACCTGGCAGCTCCAGCCTCGCTGATGGGTGATGAAAAGAAGTACGCCATTAGGTAACTTTAGGAACATCGTTGGAAACTATTTAATAAAAAGGAAAACAAATTTTAGAAGGTACGAAAAATGAAATATTGTTAATGGTGAGAACTAGATGACCCCAAATCTAAACATTAAGTATGTGAAGAATGAAAGGTTTTAACCATATGATGGTTGTAAATTAGGGATTTCGTTTTGGATATAACATGTTTTCATTCGTAACTATAAACATTATAGTTTCGAAAACAAATTTATTAATTTTTTTAAAAAATACAGAAATTAATGAGAATATTTAATTCAATATTCAAACATAATTCATCTATAAATAGTTTCATGAACTACTGCTTTTGCAGGGTGAAAAAATATGTGCATACGTATTCCCTATACAATTCTAAACTCCTTGGCTATATAAATGCTTTTTAGAAACATAAGCAAATATAATAACCTCATCTTTTCTAACATTTGTCGCCTATTTTGCCCCTGGAACAAAGACCATTTTAGATATATACCACGTCTCTTACACTTCCAAGGAGGTGCCGAAAAGGTTGGCAAATTGCATGACCTATCTCAATAAAATTTCACAACTAAGCAATTTTGGAATGGAAAATACGAAAATAACAGTAGTTCATACCCGATTAATACAGTTTTGGCTATTTTTAGGCACGGTTAGAATGAAATAAACTGACCCTTTTCATTCCCTGGATCACACTTTGCTCCGGAATACTCCAAATATGATGTAGTTATAAGCTTTATATTGTGAAAATGTCTATTTTTTGTTTTTTTAATTCA
>CM060846.1:34275000-34295000 GCA_030762175.1 Metallyticus violacea
AGTAGGCTGGGAAGGAATACGTCTTTTAAGGTAGACCAAATTTCATAGCACAGTTTTAATAACTGCAGAAAAAACGCGCAAAACGCTCACAACATGTACGGTAAAAGATCCTGGGCAGCTTTTAAAGTCTTGGTCTATGTTGAGAAGTAAATTTGTAAATTGAACCGTTAATGTTAGGTCGACATATATTAAACTATGTTGACATGTGTTAAATTATGTTGAGATGTATTTAATTATGTTGACATGTGTTTAATTATATTGACAAGTATTTAATTAGATTGACATGTACTTAAATAGATTGGCAGGTGCTTAACTAAGGTCACACAAACACACACACATATATAATTAGGTTGATGTGTATTTAATTAGATTCACATGACCTGGCATGTATTAAGTTAGGTTGACATGTACTTCAGTAGGTTCACTTATATCTGATTAGATTGAAATGCATTAAAGTATAGGGACATGTTCTTAATTTGGTTGAGATGTAAATAATTATTTGGTAATTAATTTGACTGACATGTAAATAATTATTTGGTACTTAATTTAGTTGACATGTAAATAATTATTTGGTACTTAATTTGGTTGATATGTAAATAATTATTTGGTATTTAATTTGGTTGACATGTAAATAATTATTTGGTACTTAATTTGGTTGACATGTAAATAATTATTTCTTACTTAATTTGGTTGACATGTAAATAATTATTTAGTACTTAATTTGGTTGACATGTAAATAATTATTTGGTACTTAATTTGGTTGACGTGTATATAATTATGTTGGTACTTAATTTGGTTGACATGTAAATAATTATTTGGTACTTAATTTGGTTGACATGTAAATAATTATTTGGTACTTAATTTGGTTGACGTGTATATAATTATATTGGTACTTAATTTGGTTGACATGTAAATAATTATTTGGTACTTAATTTGGTTGACGTGTATATAATTATGTTGGTACTTAATTTGGTTGACATGTAAATAATTATTTGGTACTTAATTTGGTTGACGTGTATATAATTATGTTGGTAATTAATTTGTTTGACATGTAAATAATTATTTGGTACTTAATTTGGTTGGCATGTACATAATTAAGTTGGTACTTAATTTGGGTGACATGTAAATAATTATTTGATAATTAATTTGGTTGACATGTAAATAATTATTTGGTAGTTAATTTGGTTGGCATGTATATAATTATGTTGGTACTTAATTTGGTTGATGTTTGAGATTTTAATTAAAGGGTGGGTTTTTCGAAAAGGTTTATTCGTAACAAGTATATCGTGAAGGTAATTTGTAAATATAAATGATTTTAATAATTGCAATTAGAGTTATTAATAAATATGACGCTAATATGATAGACTGTTGGCACGTTACATGTATATAATTACATGACATTTAATTAAATTTAAATCATTAGGTTGAAATGTATCTGCAAAAGAAGTCATGTATCGAAACTGTGCTGTGTCGTTTAATTAAAAGTGTATTGGAACATAAATTCAGGTTGAGATGTATTAATTGATGTTAAGAGGTATTTAGTGAGTTGACATAGCCCAACTGCAGATTAAATAAATACAATAAGATGCACTTCAAAACAACTCCTCTCTATTCACAATTTCATTTTCTTCATGTCATTCTGAATACTAGAAACGTTTTTACGATCATCCGCCTCACAAATAGATTTCCTTCAATCCAGCCAGTTAAGCAAACACAGACGAGGTGACAGTTGTTTGTCGTATTACTTAACAAATGCATATCTGTTTCCTTCAGCATAGTCGAGAATCAAGCATTTTCCTAACAAAACTTTGACCTTTAATTTTAAGCAACAAAGAAAACAAAGTATAAATATTCCGTGTCATAACATGGACTTTCCCGTGATAATCCTTAACGGATTCATCGTTTACATGTGTTCGTGAAGGTCAACAGGACCACCTCCAGCCTGAGCAACAGTTAAGCGCTAAAATTATAGTGTCTTGTAAGAGAAATTATTTAACTTCCGCACTTCCTACAGTGACAAGTTTTCCAGTCCCAGCGCATTACGCAAGCAATTGAAGGATACCTTGAATGCTATAGCCGTCAGTCGCAGTAAATTAATAAATGCAGTGCAAATTGAACACTTTAACAGGAAGCTGTTATATAATTTGTAATTATATTTCTCTATATTTGTTTTTCATATTGTCATGAAATTTTGTGGAAAAAAATGAATAATAAACGAGATCTTTTGCTTCAATCGCTAACTCAATGTTGAAAGAACTCAGATTTGAAAACCACCAAGATGTCACGACTTAGGTTGTCAAAATTAATTTGAAAATTAAGTTTATAAAATATATATAAAAGTTATAAATTCGAATCATAAGCTATCATCTTCACAGATAAAGAAAATTAAATGTCAAACTCAAATGATAATAAAAATGTAGTAATGGAAAAAACCGAATATGCTGAATGAAAGTGGAAATAAAATATGACGAACAGAAAGGCAAATGAAAATAAAGTTAAGGTAGTAATGAAAAACATGCATCTAAAGAGACTAAACAAAGAATACATACACTTCATCGATGTATGTTGAAAATATTTATAACCCGGAAGATTGGAATGTTGGATTGGATTGTCTACAGCGGAGGAGGATATTTCTGTACTTTAGCCTTGCTCACGACTAGTTGTTTATGCCTATGCCCTCAATGGGGGCACCTTTAGGAGGAAGGGATGAGGTGAGGGAAACATTGGGTCAAAACCCACGGAATGTGACTGCGCGAACGTGGATAAGATTCCTATAAAACACCCCAATACCGGTGGAGGCCTCTCAGGGGTTCCTCAAACCCCGGCATAGATATTTAAATCAATACAATTACAAAGCGCAAGCCAGCATTACATCACGCCAGCCCATCTCGTCAGGAACTTTCGATCTTTTAACAGAACCAACGGAACGAAATGACATGAGATGTAAGAGGGTAACTTCCTGGAAAATAAAGAACCATCACAATCAATATTCGCCTAAGTGACCGTAAATTGGAACGTTAAAATTACATGTCCCGTGTGAGCGCACTATATGCAACAACTATAAAATGTAAGTTTTCTCAGTGTAGCATTTAAGTATATTAAATGTTATTAGTGCAAAAGTACGTAGAATATTTCAAATATACCACTGGAAGAACAAGGTGGTTTTAGAGCAGAAAAATTGACATATAACTGAAGCTTTATCATGAAAAAATTATTCAGAAAATTTTTGAATATGATAAAGAAAGTCAGTTTATTTATTACTTGTTTTACAACCTTCGACACTGTCATTAGAACCACTTTTTAAAATACTGAAATACTAAACAATGCCGAGCTATCTATAACTGATTGTTGGTTTCCTCTAATTTAAAATTAGTATTGCTAGCACAGAATTCAAACAAGAATATGTCATAGCCGTAGTTCTCTGTATGATCTAGTGCATGCACTGACCAAACTTTAAGAGAAAAGTTTCAAGTCGTTACGGGAAGAAAACATGATGTGATGAACGTACTTGCAGATGACCGAGCAATGATGGCTAACGACGAAGATGAACAGAGAGTTCCATTCACGCTTGATCCGAGAAAGTGTGACTAGAATTGTCCATACTATTCAGAGGAACATATGTATTACAGAATATAATGACGAAATCTATACAAAATGCCAGTTGTGAATTAAAAAAAAAATATTCTGCAAAGAAGTTGAACCTGTAAGACCCAAAATTGTAATAAATAATACAATTTTTCAATAAGTCTGTCTTTTAAAAGTTTTGTGTTGTCAGCATGACAGGAACTATAAAACGGACTGTAATGCAAAAATAAGAAAAGAAATGATAGTGAAAAGCGATGATCAGCATGTCTATATGGAAGCGAATATTGAACTATGACTGAGATGTTAACGCTACAATCAGTACAAGTGAGTATTTGACTACTACATGTCAATGTAGTAGGTCCTGGTGGTGTAGTTGCCTCTTATACCCAAGATCGCGGGTTCGAACCCGGCCAGGACCGATGGATTTTTTCGGGGCGTAAAACTCCTAAGTATGGCTTCCTTCGGAAGGGAAGTAAAGCCGTGGGTCCCGTGTCGTACATTTACGACACGAAAAAGAACCTCAAGCCTGAAAGAGAGGCCTCTGAGCAAAATTTGTCGGCCGTTTTACGCCCTGGGTTGAATGGGACGCTGTTGACCTGAGATGTTAAAGAGCGTCCATAAATAAATCAATCAATTACAGCTCATTGGATAGAAATTCGCATGTAGCCAAGTGTAAAGAGAGACTTCCAAGAAAAGAAAAGCTTTGGAAGTAGAAAAATGGGCTCTGAAGAGACGTTGGGACGTTTGAGGTGTAATAAAATTACTAAACCTACTTTTGCTTAGAAGAGATATGTTAACAAACACTAAAAATGTGAGACTCGAAAAATTGTCGTTTTAAACCATGTGTCTTTATACCCAACTCTGCCACCCGAGATTTCTGGTTTTACTTAATTTCTCGACTGTGTTGTTGTCAGTTCTAGTGGGGTCGTGGTAACAATACTTGCCTCACAAACCCAAGATCGCGTGTTCAAACCCGGCCAGGATCGATGGATTCTTTCGGGCGTAAAAATCCTAACTATAGCTTTCTTCGGGAGGGAAGTAAAGCCGTGAATCCCGTATCGTACATTTACGGCACGGAAAAGAACCTCGAGTCTGAAAGAAGAGGTCTCTGAGCAAAATTTTTCGGCGTTTCTCGCCGGGACGCTGATGATCTGAGATGTTAAAGAGGGTCCATAAATAAACCAAACCATCAATCATTCAATCAATCGACTGTGTTGAAAGTTAAGATCATTGCTTTTTTCTCGATGTCTCTTATTTTTTCACAGTGCAACAGCTGCTTGTATTTCAGTTCCCTTCTTTCGATCCCTTTAGTCAGTAGTAGCATCCTACAAACTTCTTTTTGTTCCTGTTTCACAGCTGTTAACATCTTGTATTATACTCCGTGTTGACGATAGGAAACAACAGCGAAACGCGGAAACGCAAGTTAGCACTCGCCTATTGGGTACAGGGAACAGTTAGAACAAATACAGCATCATTAATATATATGGTGGCCGTAGGATGGGATCTGGCTCCCGGCGAATAGGTCGAGCATTAGCCGTTAAGAAAATCTACCTATAACTTGGAAGCACAAATGGATTATGAATCTCACCTTAGATTAGACGTTGAAAGCGTTCTCCTTCCGCTCGTATATAAGCTCCATGTCGCGAGAGTATGTTGTTACTCACTTATCAAAGTTCATCAACAGAAATTTTGCTTATTTCATGTTCAATATTAGCCTTCAGTATAATCGTGCGAAAAACTTTGTTCCTCAAACTGCTCCGTAAATACACGATTCGTTGAATTGGAAGAACGCAAAGCCCACAAAACAACACAAATTACTCTTATCGAACCCTCACCGTTTTCTGGTCATAATTAGAGGTTCTTGCAAAACTTCTGGTTTTTCTGAAGGACGATACCGACAATTTTTATGTTCAAACAACCATTTAGATGAAAGCACCATTAGTCTGTGCAGAAAAGGGTTGACGTGTTCCAGAGCGACCCTAAGATTATGGACTACTTCATTGTCAAGGTGATGAACAGATAACGGGAGACCGGCCAATGCGATGTCACATATGCCATATATCAGTAATCATATATTTTAATCACCCTATACATAGAACACGTCTGGAGTAACAGGGGAGTATGAAAGGTCTATCCTTGTAATGTTAAATTTACTAACTTCAATTCCCATTTTCTCAAGAACCATTAAAGCTAATAAAATGAAAATTTTCAAGAATACAGATACACATAATTGAAATTTTCTTATCTATTTCCTGTACTATACCATGACTCTGAAGCAAATTATAAATTATTTTTGTTGATTGCTTTTTTCTCTTTTATCCAACATTTTATTTTTTTTACATTGCCACATTTTGTCCTAGCTCTACCATAATAGATCCACATCATTACAATAATCTCATGAATAAGTGGTAAAAATTTCAAAGTGATAGCTGTTATAGATCTTTAAAAATGGGAAACTTATCAAAAAAAAAAAGTATTTCAATAATGGCAGGCAAAAACATGTTTTTACAGAAAAGCTAACATTTTGAGGGAAATATCTGCTAAACCCTCAAAACTGTAAAACCACAAATATTGATGTTATAGAAACAAATGTTGCCAATTAATGAACAAGGTAACTTTTTCTATCATTCAAGACAAACCACAGCCTTCTAGCGCAAATAGTTCCTGAGATTTAGAATTTGAATTGAACAATTGCTCTCGAAAGAAAAAAGGCTTTTGCAGTGATATAATTAAAAATACTTTTAACCAAGGAACATTAATGGAAATCATATTAAAATAAACAGAAAATTCCAATATTAAAATGGCACAAAAAACAAAATTATGATTTCTGAAACATCTACTTCCTTTTAATATTTCCCGTAAGACGAGCACGAGGTCTGGGGTTCGATTCCTGCCAGGTTCGTCCCCCCTGACTAAGATTTTTTAAAACCTCATAAATGGAAAATGCCAGGGAGGTAACATAACCCTTGGCCTGAAATACTTCCTTCCTTATAAATCCTTTTCCCAATATATAATTCTTCTCATGTATCATCAATGTCCTCGGCAGTAAAAACGGGTGTTAAACACTATTTAAGTAGCATCACACGATTTTATGCAGACATCTACAAAAATTTAATAATATGTACTCACAAAAGAATTATAAATAAAAATAAATAAATAAAATCTGTATACATCCCACTGGTACCTGTTTTCCTAAACCAGGACGTGTATATAAAATTTTCTAATTATTATTATAAACTATTCAATAATCTCTTACTTTATTATTTTGCAGATTTTCCTAATAACTGGAGTGAAATAATGCAATAAAATAACTTAAAATTAAATAAATTAAACCAAAATATAAATATACTAAACTACTTTCCAATTTAATATTCCAAAATCTACAAAATTAGCAAAATTACTGGGGGCCAGTAAGAAGTAGAGCTGTTATATCCTAATTTAATACATTACTGTACTACTAACCACTGGTTACCAGCGGTATGTACTGATATCCAATACTTTTACAGGAATTTCTCTTACATTTACACTCATCATTTAAATATCACAGTTATTATTCTTTCCCGTCTCTTTAACTCGTCTCAATCATACTAATTAACTTCTCTTGAACAACTTACTTCACTTAAAGTTCATTTGTTAATATTAACCTTACCTACTCAATCAATTTATTTACCCTAACACTTTAACTCATTAAGCACTATCAGCTCGCTTCCACTCTGTCACTTTCCATCTTTTCTTTCTTCCAACCGTCCCTTCCTCCATCCCTCTTGGTCCTCCTGGACCCCTGGTTACACCATTTCTCGCGCTCTGCTCCTCCTCTCAGTACACCATTTCTCCATCCTCCAGCTACTCATGCCGCTCATTCCCGCGATCTTCAACACCCCTTAACTTCTTCTGTAATCTTCCTTCTTCCATCTTCTTCCCGGTGCCATAATTCTTATAGGTAAAGTCCTCACCATCCTCCCCATTCTCTACTTCAGGTTGTAATTCAAAAGTATTCCCGTCTATTATAAATTTAGGTATCTTCCTCTCTTTCATCATTCCCTTCCTCCGTGTCTCTGTCTACTCCTCTAACATTCTCTTCCCGTTGATTTAATTAAAATGGCCTTGTATATTTTCTATTCTTATTAAGTTAGTTGTATATTGGAACTGTCTTTGCATACGTATGCGTTTTGATCTTCTTACTTCTTCCTCTGCTTTTCGTTAATTCTTATTATCTGTTCTTGTTGTATCACTTCTTCCCATACTAGATTACTTATTTTGAATGCAGCCTGCTCAAGGTATTTATATAGGCCCTTATCTCTAAGTATATGTATATGTGCCATTCACAAAAGAATTCGAAAATGTTTGAGAGTAACAAAGGCTTCATTGTCTTATAATGCATCTTCTGATTCCAGAACAAAACCGTGACATATATCATCTGTGATTCACAGTTCAGATAGAATGGAATTTGGCTGCAAATACAGATAAAAATTTAATTATGTTTCCTCTCTCAACACGCTACCAGTTAATAAGACTTGGTATGATTATGAAAAGCATATTACGTTAACCACTAGTTAGCAGTCCATAGACCTAGCCGAACTTATGTACTCTAAAATAGTTTATAAAGTACATTGGAAATAAACCAGATGACAGCTGGAAACAGATAAGAACACGGTGTGATAACGAAATATACCTTAACACCCATATTGCTAACAGACCTATTTCGGTAAATGTCATTCATTAATCGATCATCATCCAGTATGATCAACAGATTAACACTAATGGAGTCTATATAAGCTGAGACAGATTAAAAAGAATCTATGATAAGTTGAAGATAGTTCATTGATTCTGTTAGCTGCTTATTATAAAAAGTAAACAACGTTTCAACCCCATATCAATTACAATTTATTTCTCTGAAAGTTTTATAGTATTGATCCATATCAACGCGCAACATATTTAGAAAAATATATTTACAATTTTAAAACATTTTAACTTCTGAATTTTAAGTTTTACATTGTTCTTTTTCAAAAACGCCTTTTTATAGCATTTAATTTTGAAAAATGATGAGGCTGCTGGTTTAACTTTCACTAAGATCATTTGGTTTTAATGCCTGGGAAGGTAACGCTTTCTTCTTTTCCAGAAATTGAGGAATAAAAGTTCACATACTGGTTGAAAAATTGACATGTTATGCACCACAAAATTCAGCACTTAAGTTGTTTTCCCTATTGTACTTTCAACGGGTTTCACTCATTGGCTACCATAAAAACACTTTCCCTTTATGCCACTTCGGGATTATTAGCTCATTGTTCCGACAATTAGCGAGAGTTCACACCACATTTTCAAACAAGCTACAATAACAGTTGAAAGTAAACGCAATTGCAGAAGAGAATCACCACTATGGTAGGTAATATTCGTGCACTGTGCAATGCTCGTCTTACTAGCCTATATTTGTTCATTGATTTCCAATAAATTGTTAAAATTAATATCCGATTTTAAGTAGTAAAACTGTGGTTGTATGTAATCAAAATAAAGAATTTTTAAAACAAAAATCATTTGAAATGTATGTGCATGTATTTTATTTTTATATACCAATCTCTTAGATACTGTGTATCGTATCTTAAAATTAGAAATTAGCTTTTACAAGTCAAATGAAGTGATAGAATATAATAGAAAGCAAAGTTATGGGTTATATAAGATTTATAGTGGTCGTCTCACTAATACAAACCATCTCAAGGCTGCAAATTATTGAAGGTAAAAAAAAAAAAACAATTTACCGAAGTCGGTTCCATTTGTTTCAGTCCCAGAATATACCGAGGATATCAAAAATGTATACACACTTTCACAGTACATATCAATTTAATATATTTCAAAGTTGGACCGAAAAACAACAGTAATGTGTAGTATGATGTTCTGTAAATATATGTGACTCACATACATTATGATAGCGTTGCTACGTGAAGGGGTAAATCAACAATGAACAAATGAAGCCAAGATTGTGGTATGATAATCTGTAAACAGATGTGAGCCACATTACGTTATGCTAGCGTTGCTACAATAAAATGGAAACAAGATTATCGTTTTGAGCAGCGGGAAGCAATTTTGAAGTGGTATTGGAAAACCGAGAATGTTGTTGAAGTTCAAAGGCAATGGAGACGTGTGTACAGAACAGAACCGCCAACACGAGTATCAATTGCACGCATTTGAGACTCTTGGTACAGTATACCGTAGAAAATCAGCTACACTGGCAGCATTTCGGGAAGAAATTGAAACGGCATGTGCTGCAATCACTGAGGACACTTTCGCAAACGTTACTCAATCAGTAGTTCAACATACTCAGAAGTGTATGGGCGCCAAAGGTGGGCATTTTGAGCAACTGTTGTAACTGTAAAAGTCTAAAATGATTAGTGCTTATATTTTCTGTTAGTGTCAATTCAGTTTTATCATGTTAACACAGTTTTTTATTTGCGATTATATCTGGATATATTCTTTCGGCAAAGAAAAACATCTTCATTTGGAAACAGCACAGAACACATTATTTTTCGGAGTGTCTCGCTCTTGTTCAGAGTTATAATGCCTACATTATGTTAATTGACTTTCCAATTAAATTAAAGATTGATTGGTCAATAAAAACAGTTATCATAAAACTCTTCGTCTTACATCCGCTGCTGCAGTGCGATACAAATACCCTCCTGCCGGTGCTTTCATGAGGTGTTAAAGCTTGATGCAGTACAAGATTCATTCTTAGGCGATTTCGTATCACACGCCGATCTGTTGTTTGCTGTATGCCCCTTGCCATTTTCCTAGGATAAGCTGATCTGACTGCTTCCTCCAATACAGAGGGACGCCCGCTGCTTTTTCATTTATGCAAGCACCCGTCCCACAAAATACGCACATACCTGGGAATGAAATTGTCGAAGGGAGGATCTTTTGCAAATTTCGTGCCAAAATGGCGCTGGATAATGAAAATGGATCGAAATTGTTAATAGAAAACGCCTTCTTCCTATTATTTGTCGCATTCTTGGAAACCCAGACACCTAGCAACCACCATAACTGCAAGAATGGAGCGCAGCAAAGAACACAAATTTAAGAGTTTCTCTATACATTCATGTATCTTGAAAATGATGCCCCTCGGCGGCAATATATTGACGGCATCTGCATATGAAATTCCTTATTGAACCTAATTTTTTTCCGCAAGAAAAAAGGAGGTTCGAAACACGTTTCTTGTCATTGAGAGAACCTGGCAACTTTTAACGAGTTGGCGAACAGTTTCTCTATTCGGAACATGATTGCCAGGAAATTTCTTGCAAAGTATGAAAATGGTTGACAGACAGACTTGAAGAGTGTTACCGCCATGACATACAAGCTCTGACATTCAGTGACACAAAGTCATAGATTTGCAAAGAGATACTGTTAAAATAGTACTTTATTGCCATAAAATTAAGAAACAATCCTGTGTATTTAAAACTGAAATAAAAGAAAACACGTGAAAGAAGTTGCGTTATTAGTTGAACGTCCGTCTTATAGTGAAGTAATTTTGTAAGTTATAGCCTCTAAGCGCAGCAAATTCTTGAATGGTTTATGCTAACTTCGGTAATACGAGATAAAGAAGACAGGGTCAACCGCAGACCCTCTTCCCAATATTCCCTATAGATTCTATTGTCTAACACCCAAACGGCACCATTTCCGCCTCTTAGTGTCCCGGTGGTTCAATTGTAAAAATCCACCTTTTCCGGTTTGCCCATACGCAACTCAAAGGCTGGATAGCAATGCACCTTTGGTTCAACGCCAGATGCGGAAGATAAGCGGGAGATCCGACCCTTCCTATCATTACGTAAGCAATAAGTAAGTAGTATTTAAATGAAGAATAAATGAAAAGGAAAGGATTTCGCTGGAATGAATGTACTATCCGGGATTGATCGTTCCCACTTCAACAGAACATATCTTTCCATCTTGTTCTGGATGTGATTGTACAATGTATTTTTCTTTCTTCTTTAAAATAATTTAAATTACATTTATATTTATCGCTTCTGTCATATTCTCGCTTCTTTGTTTATATAATAGAGGGGCCCAGCCACAGAGTCTCATTTCCGCTGATTCTATACCGCACATCATTCTCAAATTATTTACTCTGTTTAAATGTTTTACATATGAGATGCATTGTCCTAAAATGATTAACTTTTTAATGCAGATGATTTATTCCTAAGAACGCCATATGTTTAGCACATATTTTTATAGTATAAAGTTATCGTATCTTCTGAAGTTCACAAAGATCTTTGTATCATGTGTCTTCTCAGTCACGATCGTCAACAAGTATTATTGTTGTAGTTCTTGGTTTCCCATATTTATTCCTTTGGGTTTTGTTTATCCACATTAATGACGTCGTTCGTGTTTAAATTAAATAATGCTGGCGATAAGTAAAGCCCATATTTTTATTAATAATAGAGATAATTTTATATGCATTACTTTCGTTTGTAAATCAATCACTGCCCTTAGACACCAAGGTTATATGATGCACTGATGTACGTGCATATCATGGAGCTTGGTAGACGGAGATAAAAGAGGCGGATGTTATAACTCATTTCAATACCAAATAAAATACGTTTTCTTTTCAGTACCCGGCGGTATTATCTCACAGCAATATTTTTACTTGTCGTCTGGAAAGACGAAGATAAGAAACTGGTTGGTCATCAGTCGTGGGGGCACGACCTATCTTGGAAACGCAGAGATTCATTTCAACTGACAGTTTCCATCGACCAATAAACACACATTTTATTGTGAAGACCATCGTGACAGATGCAATTTGTCGAGTTGATCCCCAACTTCCAAGTCATTTTTCAAAACTTGTCATGCAATAGCATCATTAACCTTACTCCATTTCAGTACTTCATGACAATGACACAGTCTTAATGACTTTCAAATTTGATATTGCTTCCAGAAAAATTAAAGTTTATGTAACAAAAGTATTCTGGAGCATAATGGCGAAGAGACGTAGCTTATATAATGATTCCGAGGTAGTAAATTGGCATGTTTGAGAATTGTTGAAATATAGGGAGGCCAATGGGAAGGTCACTTTCTGAATCCTGAATTCAAAGAAATCAAAAATTAGCATGACAATATATGAATTTTGTACATAATATGAAGCTATATTTCCCTCGATAAGTCAGCACTATATTTATTATCGCATATAAAAATAAGGATTGATTAATTCAGAGGCATTTGAGGGTGAAATCTTTTCTTCTTAGATAGCACATTGTTCCAATGTTCAGACTTTTGTTGACTACTTAGTTTCCAGACACTCTAAAGCAGTATCACATACTGAGAGCGCCATGAACATCTGCATTTTCCAGAACATTGCGGAAGCAAATGACTTACCAAAACTTCATAATTCACCAACATACAAAGCATACATTTTTCACAAAGAGCAAAAAACATTGTGCTTAACATATAAACTTTTCAGTTACAGTTCTTCGTTAGTACTTTCAGGGAAGCATAAAATTGCATTTATATAAGCAATTTAAATAAATATTTTACACAAGCTGAGAAAAAATTAAGGAACAACATGTAATTGTGTTTAGGAAAGGGAATGAATAATGGGGAGTTTTGAAAAAGTGTGTTCTGTATTTAGACAATTTTGTTGCAAGTTATTTTTGGAAGGCGGGTTACATAGCCAAAAGTTTTAAATATTTGAAAACATGTAAAATAACAGTTAACAATAATGAAGACAAATGTCAAGTAATACAAAAGTTTTGAGTTTATTTTATCAACTTTGACTTACATAATACATATATATATATATATGATTTGTGATTACATAACAAAATCACCTTCAATAGTGAAAACATAATCTCTCATGGGTTCTACTTAATCATTTATCATTACTTCGGAGTTCAGGGAATCAAGACTAGATTTGAATAATTTTACTTGGCTGTATTAACAGAGAATTCATGAGTTTATGTAGGGAAGATAGTGTTAAAAAAAGATGTTATTAAAATCTCATTTTACATAATCTAATTTTAGCATTGACCAACTCAAATGAAATGTGCCTCCGTAAACGTAATTGAACCTCTAGAATGAAATGTTGACATTATATAAATTTCCTATACTTCATTTTATTCACATATATGTAAACCATTTGCAACTTGTTTTGCAAATTGATGTTCATTATTTAATTATACACATTATTACAGCACTACAACTTGAAATATGAACATTAAGTACGAATGAATTTAGAAAAGGAATCAGGTATTTTAAGAGGTTAATACTTAATGTGCTAATATTTATTATACCTTTCTTAAAATCTGTTAAAATAGCAAATATTATAAACTAAGGGGGAAAAGCATGTCGAAATATACACGAAAAATTGATCAATGCACCTGTTGAGTTTAACAACTTGATCAATGCAAATGAAGCTGAAAAGAGGTAAACTATGAAGAAAAAATAATACAACATAATTTACGGGAAGTAAGCAAACATAAATAGATTGTGAGCATTCTTTTTTCAAACAACTTCTGAAGTTTTTTCAATTTTCATTGTTGTTTTATAGTGACTTAATCAAGATGTTCTCTAACCAATTCAAAATTTAAAATCTGTAATGTTGCCAATATATTATTATTGCAATATCATAATCACCAAATGTGGAATAGTGGTATAAAAACATTTGTTTTCGTAATTCTTCCCCAGATTTTTCAGCGAATTTATTGGAACCTTGAAGACATTTTCATTCGACCATAATTATGTTTTTCGAACTTATTATATTCAAAAATATAAACTATAGAAATACGACATACAAATATTATTGCATGTCATTATGGGTAGAAGATGGTTATTGTTTAAGGGTGCCAAACTGCTAAGGTCATTAACGCCTATCATTATAGGCAAAAATATTACACCATCGACATATTACGTTCTTCAGAATACGGCAAAACCCCTCAAAGCCGGTAATTATATGCAGTAAAATTCACAATATTAACTCTTAGAGTAATTCGGCTGTAGTTATGTAATGTTTATTGAAAGAATTGAGAAAATTCCAAGGCAATAGGTCACATATCTGTAAAAGCATTAAACTCTGAGGAGCTGATCAGATCCTCAACAGACAACTAGTAGTTTACAAGTTCGTAACTGCATCTATAAAGTTAACTAATCATTTGCCAGCATTCCCATTTTGGTTGTAAACATTTGACGATAGTGCGCATATTCAACACCCATCCTTACGAAAAATATTTGGATTATTGCCGATTTTGTTTATTTATGAACGCTTCATTCAATTTTTTTCTCAGAGGCCTCATCTTTCAGGCTGAATGTTTTTTTTACGCGCCGTAAATGTACGACACGGGACCAACAGCTTTACTTCCCTTCCGAAGGAAGTCATACTTAGGATTTTTACACCAGGAAAAAATTCATCTACTCTGGCCGGGATTGAACCTGCGATCTTGGGTCTAGTATAGTTATCACTAGACCACCAGGATCGATCAGATGTTTGGGGAAAGCTTGAAGTATATTTACTAACACTTTTTACCATATTCAAAGTGCTCTTGCAGGAATAAAGCATTTGCACCCGGTTTGTCCTCTCTGAGGGAAAAAAATCATGAGAAGCAATGAATGAACGAAAAGTAAAGAAAAACAAGTTGAACACAGGCTCATTTTATGGGCCCGCCACTAGTGACCTAAAACACGATCGTTTGTCAGAGGTGACAATATGTAATTAGCGGTGTTCTCTAAGAAAAGTGGATTGACAAGTTGTGTTAAGTTCTTTGAGAGCAGGTTGATGAACTCCTGTTCTGACTATAGAGTTTATAAACATGTTTTTAGAACCAAGCATTAAAATGAAGTGTGATTATTCCTCAGTGAGAGATCGTGACCTGAACTGGATCTCTTCCCAGTATTTCCAGTTCCTGAGATGCATAGAATTCCTTTCAGTCAGTATATGCAACACGTCAAACTTTTTACGTAAATACTACAAAATAGTTAAATTAAAATATATTTAAATATTTATAAAAACACTAATATATCAAGAGTTCACCTACAGAATAGAATATGTGAGATTAAGTATTTCTTTATTTTGTCTTAAATGTTTTTGCGTTTTTACTTTTTATGTCCACAAGGAGCTTATTGAAAAATGTTGCTATATATAGTTTCTATGAATATATTTTAAATTCAATGATTGTGTGGAAATATTACTTTTCACAAGCATTTATATCATACAGGGCGGTTTATAATTAATAATATATATATATATATATATATATATATATATGTGTGTGTGTGTGTGTGTGTGTGTGTGTGTGTGTGTGTGTACCGTGGGTGCCAAAAAATGTATACAATATATTTCAAAGTTGGACCGAAAAACAACAGTAATGTGTAGTATGATATTCTGTAAACATATGTGACTCACATATATTATGATAGCGTTGCTACTACAAAATGGATCTAGGTTTATCGTTTAAACCGCGGAAAGCCATTTTGAAGTGGTATTGGAAAACCGAAAACGTTGTTGAAGTTCAAAGGCAATGAAGACGTGTGTACAGAACAGAACCGCCAACGCGATTAACAATTGCACGCATTGGAGACAATTTCGAGACTCATGGTACCGTATACCATAGAAAACCAGCTACACTGACAGCACTTCGGGAAGAAATTGAAACGGCATTTGCTACAATCGCTGAGAACACTTCCGCAAACGTTGCTCAATCAGTAGTTCAACGTACTCAGAAATGTATCGACGCTGATGGTGGGCATTTTGAGCAACTGTTGTAGCTGTAAAGGTCTAAGATAATTAGTGCTCATCATTTTCTGTTTGTGTGAATTTGGTTTATATATAGTTTATGCACAGGTTTTGAAGATTTTTAAAAAAAGTCTATTCTAACTTAAATAGATTTAAATATTTCTCTACTCTCAGTAGAATTCCTGCAACAATTATCCCAAAACAAAAGAATGTATAATGCATTATAACATAGTTTTTGTGGTCAAAACTGCTTGCTTAGACCTGAACACAAAACTTTTATAAATTAATTTAATGGTTTTTTTAATTCCAATCTAATACATGCAGTCATCCATTTGTTTCTTCCTCGCTTTACACAGCTGAGTGATACGGAAGTTACAGTCTGGTGCAAGTTTACCTGTTCGCTTTAAGCATTAAGACAGATGTTGTAGCTAAATTAATATTAGCAGGCATTTTAGTTTATAAACGAAGTATTTGCATCTCCGCCAAAATCCGCAAATATTAGGTGAACTACATTTCAGTTCTACATTCATTGGCAATTCTGCTTGCGAAATGATTGATATTGCTTCTCAGTTCAGTTTATCAACAAATGTTAAAAATGCATTAACTCGTTGTTTGTTAGCTCCTGATTTCTATCAAGCTTTTCCAGGGTAATGTTAGTTAACATGTTAAGGTTCTAGAGAACTGCATCGAGAAAGCGGTCTCGGAACATTCAGAATATTTAAAGCATTCCGAAGTATTTTATTTGCACATAATAATTGATAAATATGGAGCATGAAATGGGTGTAAAGAAGAAGCAAAGGCACAAACTTTTCTAAATGTGAATAATAATTAATTATCGGGTTAGAAACTATATTAAAAAAAGGATGGTTGTCAAATCTCGTCTCCATTACAATGATATGCAACACACCTGTCACTACAATTATGGTTCATTTTTGGAGTTTAGTTTGTAAGCTCAGACTTAAACAGTAAAGCTTCTATTTAGATGCGTGTTTGATCGGACCACCTACCAACTATTCCTGATTTAGAGGTTAGGATTACTGTTTACTTGAATATTGACGGAAAAGTAGCCCTATGAATATGATAAATTTTGCTTCTGTTCCCCCTAAGTAATTTAATTTTGACACGTGTTCAACCTAAAGTTTCCAGAACATTAGAAAAATAGATCTTATTCATAATTTGCTGCTGTTCCATTAAATTTATTTTTATTTTCATTCTGCAATGCTTATATCCTGGTATCTTGTTTCTACATCAGGACATAATACTCCAGACTTATTTAATTCATTCCTTTTACTTTTTCAATACAATTTGAATTGCAATTTAAATTCTTACACATTTAAAAATCTCCTACAACTAAACAAAACTAAAACTTCAATAAACTAAACCGGTATTGGAATCCAGCACTACGGCTATTTTCACTATTATTTATAATTACATCTAAATTTGCTACTGGTACCCAGTTTAAAATTAATTAATTTACAATTTTTATCCAATTTAATATCTGCAATCTTTATTTCTGCTAACGCTAAGTATCCGGGCTGCTCCCCACTGGAATTCCCGGCATCAGGACCTGGACATCAGTGGAGTTGCTGCCGGTCTCAAACAGCACTATATTGGACCATGGTGTTGACAGTGCAGTTTCCTTCTTTTCTCTCCTTTTGATCTCTGTCTACTTCTTCTTCTCTCAACTGCTTCCTTTCCGCCCGAAAACTGTCATTATGTATTTCTTCTGTCATTTCGGTTCCCTTCTTTTATTCAAATTGGGTGTTACCCTATTTATCATCTTTTTCTTCAACTAATTCTACTTGTGAATATCTTTCTTGCCTTTCCCTGATTCTCTGGGTCTTCTAGGGGAATATACGATTTTGACCTTTGAGTTTTTTCTCTTGTTTGACTTTTGCTGCTTATATACTCTTCTGCCATTTTGCACGATATTTTATTTGTTAGTTCATTCAATATCCATAATCATCTTCATCTCTCATGATGTTCCAGATGCGTCTCCCTGCAAGTAGTCGTCTTTTCTCAGCTACAATTGACTGATATTTAGACGTGTTCCGGTGTATCGATCACGTTACAATCCGTACATGTATTGTTCATATTGCATATGGCCCGTGTCCTGTTACATAATGCACTAAACCCTCATTGGGATAAATATGCTTAAATTGAATCTTTCCTTTACACTTGTTACTTTCTCCTTTGCTTACTTTCCTGACTCTTCTACCTTCTTTTATTTCATCCCATTCTTGTTCCCATATTTGTAATAAAGAATCTTTGATTTCTTTTTTATTTCTACACTTTTTGCCAATAATGTTCATTATTTTTAGTACTTTGTTTTTTAAGCCAATAAGAGACTGGTCTTAATGAAACTAAATAATCAATTGGCCATATACCTTGTATTACTAATAGTCCCATTGTATATGGACGTGGAAAGTGCCCCTTGTACATCTCAATAAAAATTTCCTTTGGGAGTTCCTGAAAGTTCGTATAAAATATATCTCGCGTGCCTTTTCCCCCCAAACTCCTCCATAGTTTAAAATGGCTGAAAAAATGCTATTATGATAGATTTTCATTCCATTAGCTTGTTTGTTGAAAAATCTCTGTCCAATATTGGCCAACTTAAACATAACTTTTTCTGCTCTAGTGCTTGTATTTTCCATATGTTTCTTAAAATGTAATTTTTCATTCAAATAGATACGTAGATTTTTATTTACTGCTTGTATTTTATATTATTATTGTTAATTTTAATACTCAGGTTTCTGTTAGTGTCCTTTTAAAACATGTATGATCATTTGTGAGGAGCTATTTCCAATTTTAATTTTATGTACCAATTGTTTACATGATCAGTTATTATATTCGATCTGTTTTCAATTTCCTTTCTATTATTTACTTCTATTATTATTAGATGAGTCATTTGCAATTGCGATAATCTCATTTATACTGTTTAATCCTTCTAATTCCTTTAAATAAAGGAATGAAATGCATCCTCCTCTTTTTACTTTTCTGATAATCCTGATAAAATCAGTTTTGAATTACCGACATTATCTGCATTCATGAAATGAAAACAACCATAGCATAAAATCTTAACATAAGGTGTAGAGAGAGAGAGAGAGAGAGAGAGAGAGAGAGAGAGTAGCATGTTCTGTTTAATGTATTTTAATCTCTCTAGTATTTCATGCACAACCTTTTATCACTTTCTGCACCTTTGTAAAATTCCTTTTTGCATAACATTTCCAAAGTAGCTGCATCTTAACAGCTGCAACATGAGAATATTATATAATTTAATAACCTGCTTTCGCCACTCTTCTTTTAATGTCTAGACAAGTTTTAACCTTGGAAGATTGCTGGAAGGAAATATAGCCATAGAAAGGTAGCTTGGCAACGCCGAAAAAG
Organism: Metallyticus violacea; assembly: GCA_030762175.1. Lineage (NCBI taxonomy): Eukaryota > Metazoa > Arthropoda > Insecta > Mantodea > Metallyticidae > Metallyticus > Metallyticus violacea. The sequence goes on from CM060846.1 coordinate 34,294,673, forward strand.
AAGAAAAATGGTTTACAGTTTGTAACAGTAGCAAAATTAGTGCAATTTGTTGAGAAATAATAGTGGATATACAAGGTACATGCATAATAGATTTCAGTACTTATTAACAACACATTTGTGGTAAACCATAAATTTGCTTTAAACATGGATATTGTGTAAGCTTACATCGGAATTGTATAATTTAAATAGCTATAAAACATTAAAAACTTAAAAGTTTTACAAACTTTCAATCTTTGGAACTTTGCTATACAATAATTACTCCTGGCATATAAACACTAAGACACAAGCATGTTGCAAAATCCCCCGCTTTGACAGTAAGTAAAAGACT
>CM060846.1:34300000-34375000 GCA_030762175.1 Metallyticus violacea
ATTAGACTGAAATTTACAAATATTTCTACTCTAAGTGAAATAGACTGAAATTTTGGCAACATTTTATTAATGTGTTGCTTTTGGTTTAAAAAAAATAGAATACAATGATTGAAATATTAGCTACTGTATAACGACACGTTTACTCTGAAAACTATGTACTTACATAAGCAATTTTTCCGCAGTCTGTTATAACTAAGTTAATCCTTTCCTGATTTACATCATGGTAATGTGTTTTTAATTACCGTAACACCATTTTAACGTTTAAATAAAAGTGTTTATTTTATTAATATTTGTATCAGTAAGAACAAAGATTGGAGCTGTTAATATGTACATGTTTAACGAAATTTAAGTGCTTTTGGTGAAAACTAATCTTTGTGCTGAAAATGTGAATAAAGGAGTTTTTGAAGAACGAAGAACGTGTAAATGTGGCATTAAAATGTTCTGTTACACTGCATATTGAATTTCAACTTAAAAGTCGTAAAAAGCATGAAAAATGTTTACCAACATTTCTGTATAATTTGCTTTAAGTGTTATAAATAGCAATAAGTATTTTGCAGTGGTTAACGAGTATCAAGGTTGATTTAAATACTCTTAAAAATACTTCTGGAGATTTATGCACACTGCTTGACGTAGTGGTTTTTCTTTTCTAAGTATACAAACTATTTTTTCTTCAAAACCCTAAAAGCAGGAGGTTAAAGCACAGTAACATTATTGAGCTATTATGTAGAACCATTTGTATGCAACACAAGATGTTTTGTTGTGTATACGGATATTTTATTTACTTATTTGATTTATTCATGGACGCTCTTTAACATCTCAGGTCCTCAGCGTCCCATTCAACTCAGGGTGTGAAACGTGCGACAAATTTTGCTCAGAGGCCTCTCTTTCAGGCTGGAGGTTCTTTTTCGTGCCGTAAATGTACGACACGGGACCCACGGCTTTACTTCCCTTCCGAAGGAAGCCATACTTAGGATTTTTAAGCCCCAAAAATCCATCGGTCCTGGCCGGTTGGTATGACAGATCAAGGGTATATTAAGAATATTGGACAAATAGTTTTAAATTAACGATATAAGTACTGTTGATTTTAGTGTCCCTCTAAAGGTAAAACAAGAAGCCCACGTCGTTAAACATTAATAAAACGATGCTAAATGCAGAAAACCCGCCTGTAATGTTGCAGTCTTGATCGATAGGTGCATGCTTTCTGTTCGAAAAATATCAGGATAGTTTGGAAATATGAAATCGAATTCACCTCTCATTTCATTGACACTGCAGCAGTCAAAACATCAACATGCGTAAGGTTAAAACCAAAAATTACGCTACAAATGAATCAAACTGCGATGATTTGCCTCATAAGAGATCAATGTAGTTTTTCTGAAATACACAGCACAATTTGAAATATGTTGATCTTAAAACCTTTAATGTTTATAAAATCAAGAGCATTTTACGATATTTGCAATATTTTGTCACCAGTTCCATATATTTATGCATGGAGGGTAGAAATACCAAATCTTTTTAAAGCTTCTTTCTATATTACAATTATTTAAATTTAATAAACTCTCTTTGCATAACTCCTTTTGAAAGTTTCTTTATATGACTGGTTAGACATCTTCAAAATTAGATGAGAAAAGCTTTATATTTTCAACTTCCTGCATATTTTTGGTAAATTTATAGTAATTGCCACTTTTGAAAATATCATCTGGAAATAGTATTCATAGACTTAATTAATTAACTATAAATGTAACATAACTAAACATTATTACAACTCTGCTTTACTAAATATAGTGCTTTAGTTATAAATCTTCAATACTAGGCACTCCCCTACTTCAGTTTCACTTTTCCCCTTTGAACGTCGATTTCTGAACGTGGAAATTGAGTTTATTTTAATATTATATGGTGAAATTTATTTTAATGTTAGCAGTAAATTTTAGTTAAGCAATTTTATATTCAAGTTGAAATAAACTCTCATTTTAAAATTATAAAATATAAAGAGAAACCTGCCGGTCTCACGGCAGTGTACATTTACTCGTTAGACACTGGACTTTAAAGCAACGGTTTTGTATGCAAACGTTACTTTGTACCAACCATAGTACCATGGCCGTGAGAAATTTATTCAGAAACTTCTAAACTCATTGCCTCTTAATAGAATTACTAGACCTAATTTATGATGCACAAATTTATAATTACTGGTTCAGTGCAAAGTGAAAACGTACCATTTTAGAAAGGAGGAAACTAGACGAAATTTACATAAATTTTTATATTTCGGCAACAAAATCACTCCTGAAATGAGCACAATGAATTTTCGGAATGAAATACTAGTAATGAAATCAGAAACATGCACAATTATGTCAAACAGGATATGTTTCCCCAATAAAATGTCTGTTTAACCATGGGAGGACCACAACTATTGTAAGTAAAAATTGCATACACATTTTAGGAAGCTAGCCGAGTCGGCGTTCGTACTTCAGCTTCTAATGTTACTGTCCGTTTAGTTTTAAAACATTGCATGTTGTTTATAGCCCAATTAATCCTGAATTACGTTTGTTTTATTTTAAGTACAAATTTAAACATTTCATTACATGTAAATCCTAGCTCTGTGTGTTACCTGGTCTATTTATTTTTAATGTGAAAATTTCAATACACTACATTACAATTTGTTGTAAGGAAAGTATTGGCTTCTCTTATGTGAATGAATGTTATCAGTTTGTACGATGCTGTTTATTGTTCTGTAATGTGATCACATTTATAAGGATTCCAATATTTCGTAACTAAAGCCTTAATGAAAGTGGTATTTAGCATCATATCAGAAAAGCTCACGAGATAATATTGTCTGCAACACTTTTTCCAGTCCCCACAAACTCACTTGTGCAATGGTTAGCTGTGCACAGCAAAATGAATGAGTAATGGAAATATTGCAATTTGCATGTATACCGAAATATAACAACTAAATTAACAGGCTCGTTGTTCAATAAAATCGACAGATAATTATATAATTATCTTTTAATATATAAGCCGTTTTTAATACCGTGATCGGCGAAGTTAACGGGTAATATTTATAGCAGGTTAACAAAACTTACTTGAGCAAGTTTGGTATGTATAAAAAAATTGCAAAGGTATTTTTGATAACATTTCAGCTTGTTGTCTTTTGCAACGCTCACTCAGCAATATACCACCACTGGTGGCTGAGGTCGTTAAGGCATGGATTCATAAGTGGGAGGTCTGGGGTTCGATTCCAACTCTTACCGTCCTTCCTTTTTCCAGGTTTTCCTCAGTCTTCATAAATGGTAAATGCTGGAGAAGTACCTGAAACTTAGATCTGGAAACATTCCTTTCAAAAAAATGTCTTAGTAATTAAAACGGGCGTAAAACACCATTAAAAATCTGCAATGTTTACCAATTGCATAAGAACGGTGTTAAGATTAAATATATAGTCACTTTCTTTGTTGAAAAATTAGATCTATCATTTCCAAGAATATAGCCGTAGTGTTAAATATTTCTGACGATGCCAATTAGAATATGTAATATTCTTAATTAATAGAGCATAATGGATTCACAGAGGCTATTTTGGAAATATATGCATTTTAAATATCTACAGATAATCAAAATTTTGCATTAACATTAACCTTTAAAAGGCTAGCTTAATTTATCATTCGATGTGAAATCGAATAACAAATAACATCTATGTTTATGTTTATCTGAAACTTCGTGAACTTATATAAACAGGAAAATGTAGAATATGAATCATTTATCACTAATTGCATCTATACTAGAAAGGTGTTAATTTACAGTATTTTTGAATTTTCAAATAAATAACTCTGAAAGGTTTAGGAATCTATAAACTAAATTAATATGATAAGTCATTTGCTATAAATAGCTCTTTATTATATATTAATTCGTCTTGAGAGATTTAATTTGTTTCATCTTAAAGTCACTTTAAAGTATTTTTACATGATGACTCATTTTGAGCCTTACTTATACGGAATAAGATAAAAATTTTCATATTACTGGTATCTGTAACAGGAAGAGAAAAACTAAATCCGGAATGAAACAAGGATAATTATAAATCACTTCCACTCTAGCGCAGTTTCTCCATGGGCGGTCGCCCAGCGGGAGTTTGCCTAGTAACAACAGTGCTAGTTCATATCTAACAAGAAATTCCACGCATGTTCTGTATGCCAACAACCCTCACTGCGCGCTAAAATACATTTTCATATTTAAGATTAATTATTATAACAAAATGTATTGGTAAAAGAAGTCTATTATTTTGCAGAAACTGTTATCTATATATTCAAAAAAATTCATTGACTTTGAAAAATATGAGGTCAATTTTTAAAGGTCTTGTCAGACTTGAGATTGAATGTCCCATATGTTATTAGGATCTATATTGTTAAGGTTTGGTAGTTGCAGTCATTAGTTTTGTGTTAAAGTACAGATGGTGCCAAAAATGTATATATACTTCAAGCAAAGAAAAAACAGTGTTAACATAACAAAACTGAATTCACACAAACAGAAAATGACAAGCACTAATCATCTAGGACTTTTACAGTTACAACAGTTACAGCTATTGCTCAAAATGCCCACCATCGACGTCGATATACTTCTGGGTACGTTGAACTATTGATTGAGTAACGTTTGCGAAAGTGTCCTCAGAGATTGCAGCACACGACCTTTCAATTTCTTGTCGAAGTGCTGTCAGTGTAGCTGGTTTTCTACGGTATACAACATCCTTGAGAGTTCCCCATAAGCAGAAGTCCAACGGAGTTAAATCCGCAGAACGCGGTGGAAACTCAATCGGACCTTTTTGTCCTATCCAGTGCCTTGGAACCAGTGCGTGGGGCTTTTTGCTGTGCGAGGTCTCCCAGATCTGCCCTTGTGAAATCGCATACGGTACCACGAGTCTCAAATTTGTCTCCAATGCGTGCAATTGTTACTCGCGTTGGCGAATCTGTTCAGTACACACGTCTCCATTGCCTTTGAACTTCAACAAAAATATTCTCGGTTTTTCAACACCATTTCAAAATTGCTTTCCGCTCTTCAAACGATAATCTTGAGTCCATTTTGTTGTAGCAACGCTAGCATAAAATAATGTGGGTCATATCTGTTTACAGAACACCATACGATAATCTTGGCTTCATTTGTTCATTGCTGATTTACCTGTCACATAGCAACGCTATCATAATGTATGCAGTCGCATCTGTTTACAGAACATCATACTACACATTACTGTTGTTTTTCGGTCCAACTTTGAAATATATTAAATAGATATCTACTGTGAAAGTGTGTATACGTTTTTGACACTCTTGGTATGTTCCTAAAGTGGGAGCGTAGGCATATAAATGCACCAAAATAGATGAAAAGCCATAAGTGTAGTAATGTATTTATTGTTTAGAAAATAATGATTAAATTCATATATCAAATTTAACCACAAATACCTTCATTATATCGATAATATATACGCAATATTAAGTGAAACTGTAAGGTTATGTAGTACCTTACGCATAGGTTTTGCATATGTCTATGCAGGAAGGTTCCTTAATTATTTCTTCTTGTAAAAACACTCTTCGCAGAATTTCGTCATGGATATGGTGCACACCAATCTTGTATTTTGCTGGCACGCAATGCATCTCCTATGTGTGGTTTCTATCAAAAATGCTTAACTCCATCAAATTCACATCCTAAACAATGGCACTGAAAGTTCGCCAATCTTTGGTCCATTACACCAGATTTATGGCAATCGTTCTTCTTTGTTCCAAATGGTTAACTTTCAGATACTGAAAAAAAACAGAATGTAAAAATGATAGCAATACCTAAGACTGCCTGAGAACAAGATCTACCACCGTTTCGTTGATAGCAAATGTGGTCTACAAGATGGAGTGAATCGACCCATTCCTTTCATTCCATCTTATACATATTCGAATTAGATATGTTTGTGGAACTTCTTGCGGCTTTCTTTATTCATTCTTCTAGTAGCCTTGTGAACAGACTCACAGCTAAATGGCTAATGGCAAGAGGAAAACTGAATTTTCATTCCTTTTTACACAAATAATCTGTCGATCGCATGATTATAAGTCCATTTCATATGCAGAATTTAGGGAGCATTTGTTGTTTTTATTTGCTCCTTTTTCATAAGCACTGAAACAGTTTTCTTTTCGTTCAATAGGACATATTAACTAGTGGAAAAATTGTCAAAGAAAATTGCATTATGAGCTGGATTTTTCACTATTGGATTCATTTGTTTTACAACTTGACTTCCCAAAGGTGAACTACCATTGTTACGTTTCGAACAATTGTAGTCACTTGACCCACGTAAATTTAAAATCTTGAAGCCAAAACGAAAAGGTTTATTTTTTACAAATATCTTGACAGAATGGTGTTTATAATAAAGAACCATTGACTCATCAATGTTTATTTTAGGCATTTGTGAAAGACTCCCAAATCTATATATACTATGCCTACAGACAACTACCCTTGTAAACCATAAAGCATTTATGAAATTGTTAAGAATGAAACTTAAGTACCAATATTGATGAATGATGAAATCCAAGCCGCACTGCTAAAAACTGCAAAGAGAAATACTTAACAAGTATTAGCTTAAAACTGGACACCTATAATTTTAGTACAGGTTCTCAAACCGTATGAGATTTATTCTGTGTGCCTTAGAATGAAATATAATGCTTTTATAAATATGAATGTATTATAAATAAAAAGTAATTTAGTATTTCACGGGAAACTCTTCAAGTGCACGCATTTTAATATACGCTTGTATTATTTCAATAAATTTTATTGTGCATTTATTATCAGTAGTGTTGATAAATCTAACACAAATGGTAGCTCAAGATAGGTTAAAATTAACATTTTAAATGTAAATTAATATATAAATATTTATAACAAAAAATAAATAACCTATGTTCCAAATTTGGGAGTGTTGAACATTAAAGCATTCATTTTCTTCTCTTCAAAAGTTTACAACTATATTCATAGTGAAAAATAAACCTGTATTGCAAGATTTTTCCCACCCATGAAGGAAGGTACTCCAAACCTAGGTTGAATGCATCGTTCTCAAATAAAATTCCTTTCCCTACTTATCATTAATTTCATATATATTCAGTGTCCACCTACAGCCATACGTCAGTAAATACAAGCATGAAACACTACTCAAAAAGCTTACATATTATACAATACCATTTTAAGTTTACTTTATTCATTCTTGACAGTCTAGAAATATTTATTTCATATTCAATTTCCACATAATATTAAACACAGCATAATTAATTACAACCAAATAATTAAACCGGAATGCTTAATTAACTAACAATATTTCACATTACTTTGAAAATGCTTTTTAAACTACATTTTTATCCACTTCTCAACTGACATATAACACAAGCCCTATATTAAAAGTAGTGCGAAAACTAAACAATCAACAACAGACAATTCATGCTGTTTGAGCTTAATCAAGGAAAGCCAAAAATACACTTCTTAATTAATTTAGTTGTAAATATTGAACTATTTTATTGTTCTGTCCCACTGGAATATCAGTCAGTTGGAGCAAACTTGATTGAACGTTCAATTCTTCTATTTCTGTCACAGCAGGACTCACTTTGATGGCCTGTCCTTGAAAAACCGGAACAGGCACATAATTTTCCACAGCTCTGTTCCTGGAACTGGAAGTACGCAAGTACAATTTCTTGAGAATAAAAAAAATAAATCAATCAGCAACCTTGTAAAAAAGTAGACAAACCGAAATGCCTTACAGAATTGAAGCAAATTGTGTCAAGAACAAGTGAAATCAAGTTCAACGCAACAAGCAGTCATGTGTTACCGAGAATTTCATCCCAACCCAGAAAAAGAGGTAAGCTCATAGTTCTGGAAAGCGACTCGACAAACAAGCAGGTCGAAGTGCATATTAGGCAATGTGCTAACATGTGTGTATAGCGTATGAGGTGATTTTTGTGTTTTTCCTTTCGCTGTAAGTAGTCAGAATTTTATTATGATGTCTGTAATTTAAACAAGTGGGACATTACTGTAAACATGCGCTGGTAGTGGTTACTAATTTAATATGGTGTCATAACTATCTGCCATATATCGGATTTTCCGAATCAAATGTTGATTTGCTATTATAGAACGTATGTTTTTGATATTTAAATAATTTTATGCTATTTTTAATTGTTACACATATACGTTTCAGTAGAGTCCATCTTTGAATTTTATTATTGTCATACAATCCATAAAGAAAAATTGTTCGGGAAAATAGTGGCGTAACTACGATATATCGACATATACAAATATTACCGCCAATTAATTAAAAGTTTATTTACCGGACTGACAAATTCATTCAATAGTATGCAAATAGTGCACGACCTTAAACATTAACAATATCAAATGGTAAACTTTGACAACATTTTTACTTTTTACAATCCATAACAACTACATTTGCTTGCAGTTGCATGGAAAAAGAATCAGAAAATCACAGCAAATCATCAGCAAGTAAGTAACCAATAACTATTATTTATGCTTTTCAAATAACACTATTGTAATTATAAAGAACAGAAAATTATGCTCATTGTTACAAAGTCAACAATATAATTTAGTGCATATAGTTCAGAAATACCCTACAACTAAAGACCCTATTGATTAACTCATGGATATTTAGGTTTCAAGAGAAAACAAATATATGAAGGCTAATGATTATGTTTCACATGTTACATATTTTACAGTATAATGTAAATTTTAAATTTTAATAAATCTTTTTAATAATATAAAATACTTGAGACATATTCTCGAGGAACTTGTTAGTTTACTCACAGAAGAACATAAATAGCACACTATCAAGAATTGAAGAGTAAATAAAAGTTCACAATAAAAATAAAATGATTATAGATTGCGTGCTTTCAGTATTACAGTATGCAACAGCAATGCCTTAGTTGTAAATCGATAAATAAAAGTTGTAGTGAAAATGTAGAGACATATATTTTAAAAATGCATATCGAGTATTGTGCCTCTCTTCTAATCTTAAATCCGTGCACCATTTTGCTATTTTAACTGTAGCTTTCATCAGCATTCATGCACTTGTTACCATGTGCTGGAAACATTATATAAAAAAAGAAACTTTGCTCTAACGAGATTTTATGTACTGATTTTTCCTACATTATATATTACACTACACTATACATTAACGTCGGTCCTGGTGGTGTAGTGGTTACCATACTTGCCTCCTACACCCAAGATCGCGGGTTCGAACCCGACCAGGACCGATGGAGCGTAAAAATCCTAAGTATGGCTTCCTTCGGAAGGGAAGTAAAGCCGTGGGTCCCGTGTCGTACATTTACGGTACGAAAAATAACCTCAAGCCTGAAAGAGAGGCCTCTGAGCAAAATTTATCGGCCGTTTCACGCCCTGAGTTGAGTGGGACGCTGATGACCTGAGCTGTTAAAGAGCGTCCATAAATAAATCATTAAAAGTTGCATTAACATAAATAGAAAACTTTTAAATTTTGATTGTATATTTTAGAACTATTTACAGGGCGTTTAAAAATTACTGCACAAATAAGTACAAGAGAGACGCGCTTATTTTGTATCGAAATGATGCACGAGGAAGTCAGCTGTTGAGCTAAAGAATGTTTTCGAAGTTGTTGATGGGAAATATGTGAAAAGATAAGATCTGTGTAAATTATTTAACTATTTAGTTTATTTACCACAGCTGACGTTCGAGGGAGCAACTATCAGCATCAATGCAACATTACACCATCGGAAGATGGAGGTAAACTTGCTACGGATTCTAGTAAATTCTAGTAAATTATACTGCCATTCCATGCAACTTGATTGTGCCTGTTAATTGCACATTGAAGTGATTGAAGTATTTTCTCCCTGATAAGTTAATATTAATCCCAGTACAAAAACTGATACCGCGTTTATTCGTTATACGTGCAATATTTAAGAGTAAACGATCGTGGAGATTGGCGTTCTCTTAATCTTCTTTTCCAAGTTCTGCATATCGCTACCCCAAAATACTCATATTGCGTTAGCAAAAATTATTTACATATAGTCAATTAAGACACCAGGTCTGACTATCATAATCTGCTCCTTATACCTCGCCATAAGAAAACTTCGTTGATTATCGTATACCATATATGCTCCCGATGGAAGTTATTGGATGTCAGATAATGTCATTGTTTAAAACTAAAGCTCAACAACTCTCAATTAATAGGTAGATTTCCGTTTAACTTTTATTAAACATTCAATTAAACTGCCATATGCGTTTTTACCACATTAATTATTAATCTTTTATCTGCTCTTGATTTCTGTGCTGCAGATTCATTATTTAGTTTTATGCTTATTTTAATTTGTTTAGTATACAACCATAACTTTTGTTTATATTATGTGAGCTTAAACGGAAGTTTTATATACATGCACTTAAATTATGCAATGCCGGCTTGAGTAAATTCTAGCTCATACCTGAATATGATGTCAATATTTATATGTTTCATTCGTGGGGGAGGGGTAAATAAGCAATCGCACATTGTGTATATTATTGTTTAGTATTAATATCAGATGTGTGACACAAAATCAACATTTGTAAAGATAACAGTTTAAATATTTGTCTATATGTTTTGTATCTTTCATTGTATCAACGGGGACTGGTTGGGTGGAAAAGAAGACCTTATGACTTTAACTCTGTCAATTAAATTAAAACATTCTATTCCATTATGTTGCAATGACCGTCCTAAACTTTCAAAGAAACCCCGCATGTCATAAGCGGTTCCAGCCGCTACAGAAAATTTTGAAAGGAATTATTCTAGTTCAACAGATGTCTCATACATCACGATAGAAATAAATAAAGGCATCATTCCCATTGGTTCCCAAATATAGCTATTATATGATCTCTCACGGCTTTGGTGACATGTGCTGGTGCCCTATCGTGTTGCAACCACATTCTTCTTCGAATATCCAACGGAACACAGTCCAGCACTTCTGATAACATGTCTGAGGAATGTGAAATAAGTATTTCTGTTGAGTGGGCAGGCAAAGTATACCAGCCCACACATAAACCGTTCTACTGTGCATACATGTTGATTGAAACTACACTCATCTGTGTAAATATATAAAAAATGAAGTTGCGCCGCTGTCTTCTGCAGAAATTAGCGCTCCAACATCATGCGATAATCATGAGCTTGCTAAAGCCGATGGATGATGCAGATGGCCGCGACTTTGAGCATCTTATGTGCTTAATGAATAAATTAAAAAATAAATAAATAAATTACTTGGCGGCATTTATGTTTTCATAACTCCCACCAACATAAAAAAAACAGCCTCTAGTGTAACAGTTGACATTAGTGAATATACATACCTATCCTAAATAAGCATGCCTTCGTGTTCTCTACCATCTACAAATAAATTGCAAAACGCTGTAGACTGTTACTATACAGCACTATGATGTTATATATAAAAAATAGTTATTGTTATAATACTGAGGTGCCAAAAATGTATACACACTTTCACAGTAGATATCTATTTAATATATTACAAAGATGGACTGAAAAACAACAGTAATGTGTAGTGGATGTTCTGTAAACAGATGTGACCCACATACATTATGATAGCGTTGCTACGTGACAGGTAAATCAACAATAAACAAATGAAGTCAAGATTATTGTAAATCAACAATGAACAAATAAAGCCAAGATTATCGTATGATGTTTTATAAACAGATGTAACTGACATTACGTTATGCTAGCGTTGCTACAATAAAATGGAGCCAAAACTATCTTTTGAATAGCGGAAAGCAATTTTGAAGTGGTATTGAAAAACCGAGAATATTGTTGAAGTTCAAAGGCAATGAAGACGTGTGTACAGAACAGAACCGCCAACGTGAGTAACAATAGCACGCATTCGAGCCAAATTTGAGACTCATGATACCGCATGTGATGTTCACGAGGGCAGATTTGGGAGACCTCGCACAGCAACATGCCTCGCGTCCTCCGCTATGGTTTTGGGGCATTTTGAGCACTCACCGTAGAAATCTACAAAGGAATGTGCACTTGAGACTGGGATTAACAGAAACAGCGTACGTCGTATTATTGTAACAACAAAGTTGAAAATTTTCATCCCAAGACTTTTGCATGCATTAAATGAAGATGACCTTGGTAGGAGAATGCAGTACTGCGAGTGGTTTCGAAACATGGTGCAAGAGGATGAGGCCTTCTTAGGGAAAGTTGTTTGGTCCTATGAGACACAATTTCAGTTGAACGCAACCGTTAACAGGCATAACTGTGTCTGCTGACGTGCAAACAATCCATGTGTTATTGGAAAAGGGTGTTAATTACCTGGAAATAATGTTTGGTGTGGGTTGTCATCTAGGGGTCAAATTGGATCATTCTTTTTTGAAGGAACAGTAACTGGCCCAGTGTACCTGAACACGATACGCACATCCGTCTTACTCGCCATTCATACACTGTATGGAAATGAGGAATTTTACTTCCAACAGGATGGTGCACCACATTACCCCCGAGATGTTGGTGCGTACTTTGATAACAATCTTCCGAGGCACTGGACAGGACGAAGAGATCCGATCGAATTTTCACCGCATTCTCCGGATCTAACTCCGTTGAACTTCTACCTATGGGGAACTCTTAAGGATGTTTCATACCGTAGAAAACCAGCTACACTGGCAGCACTTCGGGAAGAAATTGAAACGGCATGTGCTGCAATCGCTGAGGTCACTTTCGCAAACGTTACTCAATCAGTAGTTCAACGTATTCAGAAGTGTATCGACGCCGATGGTGGGCATTTTGAGCAACGGTTGCAACTGTAAAAGTCTAAGACGATTAGTGCTCATCACTTTCTGTTTGTGTGAATTTAGTTTTATTAACACAGTTTTTTCTTTGTTTGAAGTGTGTATACATTTTTGGCAACCTCTGTATATCACATAAGATTCAACATGTGCATATTCTTTTCAGTATTTAAGTTAGAAAAACACCACAGTGTGTAATTTGTCTATTTATAGCTTTCATGAACCACTTGTTGGGTATAATTTAACTAATTTCAAATATATAATGATCATAAAACCAGCAGATTAATATATTTTTATGACGTGACTTGGATTGCCTTTTAGACCATAGCAAATGGTGATTCTGGTACACACACACACACACACACACACACATATATATTATATGTGTGTGTGTGTGTGTGTGTGGATATGATTTGAAGAAATGTATGTCCATTGTACTGTGTCAATACCACTATCCATATTTATGTACTTAACTTTTACTTTCTGCAATATTCCTTAGCCACAAGTTTCCCTTGAGAGCATTTGCAACTTCAACACAACAGTGTTAATACCCGCAACGCTATATAAGTGTAAAACAATACAAATCAATGTATAACAATTTAAACTTAATAAAAATTCCAAATTGTTTGAAATCGTATTGATTAAGACTGTTGATTGTTCTATTACTGTTTATGACTAATTCCTGGCGGTTGGTTTATTCCAGGTTTATGCTTTTGTTTATAATCTGGTTTTTACAAGAAGCGCTCACTTGAGAAGCTACACATCATGAGATGTTCAATTGCAGAACGCTGTTTTTTTTGTTTATTTTAATTAATAAACCATATAATCGGTCGTTGACAGATGAATACTTAATCTTGTAACGAATTGTTCAAGTCATTACAATAATTTCATTATGTTCTAGTAGAACAAAAATAAAAATGTAAATACACGCTTGAGCACAGCTAAGATTTTCAGGGGTTTCTAACACTATCTGAAAATTGCACACTCGGATAATAGCTGCATATACAGAGTGTACTAATTAGTATTGAAATAATACAGAAACTTTGAACTCGCTTTCAGAAATATGGAAATGATTGATTCGTTTTATTTAAGGACGCTTTTTAACATCTCAGGTCATTAGCGTCCCATTCAATTCAGAGAGTGAAACGGCCGACAAATTTTGCTCAGAAGCCTCTTCTTTAAGGCTTGAGGTAAATGTACGACACGTGACCAACGGCTTTACTTTCCTTCCGAAGGAAGACATACTTAGAATTTTTACGCCCGAAAAATCCATCGATCCGGGCCGGGTTTGAACCCGCGATCTTGGGTTTAGGATACAAGTACGGCTACCACTACACCACCAGGACCGACAATATGGAACTGACGGGCTACCTTAAAGTGCACGGTAAATGTCATTTTTGCCTCTTCCATGTTGTAATGTGTTTCATTGAGAATGAACGTCATTCCCAAGTGACTAGAGCATTGTCATTTTTCCGACTTCCTGCAAAAATCCTTTTTTTTAACAAATCATAAACATATTGCATTATTATACTTCGCCTTTGGTGCTTAATTCAGTAGTAATCTCTAATATCGAGGTCACAATCTTTTCTTATGTAAGAACTCTGAAAAAAGTATGCTGTTATCCATAAAGTAATTTGATCTTTAGAGAAATAAATTAGTTAGAACTTTGAAGAAATACAGGAAATCAGTGTATTTGTATTTAATCGTGCTGCAACCTTCATTGCATGACATTGTGTATTTATTGCATTATTTTTTTGTAAATCAGAATTCTAAGTTAGGGAAACGGTAACACATACTAAATGTGATGACATTCGTTAACATATTTACAAATCTATGTAATAATTTATGTATAAACTGCAGCAATTATATAAATTGAAAGTATGTTTTGTATTGGTTTGGTACAATTTGGCAATAGTAGAGATATAAGTTTACTGTTAGTTCTGCAGTTAAAATATTTATTCGCTTAAGTTACAGCCTTAAGGGAGGATGAAGGCCCTTTCATATCAATGTTAAATGTAGTATAAATTCTTACTGTGGCAAAGCCATTGGAGCTACAACATTGAAATTTAACAGCTTATTTTAACATACTGTATCTGTACAATGAAATCAAATTAAATGAAATTCAGTATCACTTAATAAGAACTACTTTTTTATTTGGAAAGTACATTGAGGTTATCTGTGTTACGGGCCGGCAGAGCGCAGCTGTGTTCTGACCAAGGCCGTATAATGCATAGGTAACAGCTTGTAGCTAATTTAAGGGCGATTTTCAGCGAGTATTTCGTTCCTGTGTTACTTATTGTGTGTAAAAGATGCACTAAATTGTTCTGCATTAGTTTCACAATCACATACATTCCTGAAGAACAGGTTTTTATATGCGACAAATACGTGAAAAAATAATCTTGTAGAGAAGCTTTAATATGATTCGCAAGAAAACATCCTGGCAATCATGTTCCAGATAGAGTAATTGTTCGCCAACATGTTAAAAAGTTACGAGAGACGGGATGTCTCAATGACAAGAAACGTGTTTCGAACCGCCGTGTTCTTACGAAAGAAATACAGATTAAACATAGGAAGTTCCTAGCCAGATGCGAGCAATGTATTACCGCTGAGGAGCATCGTTTTCAAGATCTCTTGAAAACGATGCTCTCTACTGTTTATTATTATCAATTTTAAATACAATATTACTTTATGTTGTCAGTAAAAATATAAATCTTCTCTTTTCCGTTTGCTACTCCATTAGGTTACCGCGCTCAGACAGCCTGTAACTAAAATAACTTTACTGTCCGTGAAGAAATCATTGTATATAAGTCAAAAATGTAGATTTGAAATGTTTTCATAATGCAGGTGTGAACGTCATACATAGCACAAATTATAAAAAGAGGATAAATAAAGTCATAGGTATGTTAATTTTGGTATTCATTCACCTCTTTTCATTATTTTTCCGAATTTTTTATCACTATGCATATTCAGCATAAGATAAAATGTTTCACGTTATATCAAAATCGCTAAGGGCATTACTATAACAAGCAAAATGCAAATACCTGTAATTGGGTAGAATAGGACGGACATATTTTTATACAGCACCAAAAATTACATGCTTTGCCTTTGTTTATTAGTCAATCATCGTGAATGTTCGGCCTTTAGAATAGCGGATGAAATCCTTACAAAGGAACATGTCAATTACTGTACTTAAGACGAAAACTGTCTGCAGGGGTGAAGTCTTTGAAGGTTATTTGTTTTCATTTATAGAAAAGATTGTAGACAGTTGGTTTAGAATATTCGTATATGGGAGTCCCGAGTTCGAGTGTCAATGTCTGACTAAGGTTTTTTTCGAATATCAAATTCGAGTCGTGGAGTACGGGCAGCATTTTTGTATACAAAGTCGCAGTTTTTATTTATTTATTTTGAGTATTATAGTTTCCTGTGTTCCTTTCTATCAACTTTTAAATCATGCTCATTTAATTTTTACTGGCTGGCAGCCATCCACGGTAAACAAAGACATCTGTAGGCATGGTGAATACTTTTCATCCCCTGTGCCATCTTAAACTTGTAACCCTGACCTATCCTTATGAACATGAAGTGATTTTATTGTATGTTTTCGAAGCGATATAGATTCTGTGAAGATGCCTAGTGGTCTGTGGATAACTGGAAGATGGGGCTTGTGGCGCCGTAAGACTCATCTCACGTTTGAAGGCACAATATTTCCAGGTATAGGTAGAGGTGTTTAATGGGTTTTTTGCTAAATATTTTCGTTGCATCCCTTATCATTAAATCAATTCAAAAATAAATTAAAATACAAGACTGGAGGTTTGTAACTCGCTGATGTTGATATTTAACAACATGTTTGTTCTTGGAGTAAAATATTCACTGTTAAAGCTTGAAGACAACTTTGGGCTCATATCTTACTTTCGTCTTACAACCCTTAATTTCTAAATACTCCCAACTCATTTAAAAGCAAATTTAAAAAATTCTGTGTATCTAAGTGGGTTAAAATTGTAAAGAAATTTCTGCGGTTTAAGGCCATTGTTCTGAATATTATGGATAATATCTAAATTTAAATGTAGTTACAGCCTCTGTAGTGCCTCTTTACTTTGAGTACACTGCTCTTTGTCTATTGATTTATATCTAGTAATATTTCTATAGTAATATTTCTATAAATACTGTGCTAGACATGTTTCGTAAACGTTTACATACCAAGGTCTACCACTACACATAGAATACCGAGCAGGGATATGTGTTAAGCTTATTTTCATGGTTTGAAGTCACAAGTACATACTTAATATAATTCAATACACCTTAAAATTATTGAATAATGGGGACGAACGTGTTTCTTGGTAACTACCAGTGCGAGATTGGAGATAGTTAAGAATCTAATTGAGCAGTTGAGGCAGGATATACAGCGTGGGTTCAAAAATGTCATCTAAATGAACTGGAGGAGCAGATAGGAGATCTGGTGCAACGGATCACGCTCGCGGAAAGTAGTCTGGATTGTTTGGAAAATCACTCGCGGCGCAATAATATTGTGATATACGACGTACAACAGGAAGAGAGAGAGAGAGAGAGAGAGAGAGTTGTGGTACGAGTGAGGACTGTGTGAGTTGACTGGTTACCCAAATAGCATCGAACTAAGGGACTTCACTTTGAAAGAGCACAGCGAATAGGAAGATGGGGCGGAGGAAAGAGGCCAATAATGTGCAAATTGACCCACTACAAACTGAAGGTGTACATACTACGAGATTTCTTAGGACACGGGAATCAGCATTGGAGAAGATTTCAGGCGGTGGGTGAGGGAGGAACGCTAATTTTATTTGAAGCCAGAAGACAAGGATATCATGTAGTGTTTCGTTTTGATAAATTTATTATCGATGGGAGAGTTGGAGTCGGTACGGGCTGGAGAGAATGGCGGAAGTCGAACACATCATGAGCGTGGAGAGCCAATCACGGATTGTAAGGGAGGGAGCCTAAGGAGGACGGGACGAACCAAGGACCGAGGATTTCCAGCAACAAGGCAAAGAGAGTCACTGGAGCAGGACAGGAGGGAGGTGCCGGGCATGGAGAAGAAAAAAGCAGGTACAGAATGAAGCAAGGAATGCTGGCAGCCCGCAGCCTCTCTCTAGCGATGTCGCAGCGGCCAAAAACAGCATAGTAAGGGAGGTTGCGCAGAACATCATCTCAGCGGATTGCAAAAGTGGCAAAGGAGTAGGAGAAGGAATTAACAGGCAGAAACCACCCTCACAATTGGTTGTTGCAATGTGCAGGGTCTGGGAAAAAACTTAGTACCGCATACTTCTTAAGTGTTATTAATACATTTGATATTACTCAACAATGGTTTTTTGAGTAGTGTTTAACGCCCGTTTTTACTACTGAGGCACCACAAGCGGCTAAACAATGGTAAACAATTTTACTGGAATCTGACTATGTTAAAGTTATTTTCATCGGTTTGAAGCTGCAGTACATACTGAACATAACTCAAAATACACTTTATTTTGTGTAATACAGAACTTTCATTGTTATTAATATTACTTAACAATGCAAAACAATGTTACTGGAATCTTGGCCTCTGGTCAGAATAATTATTATACACTTTTAATATTTTAATTTTTGAATGTTCAAGATACACAAATTCTTAGCACTTGTTACATTTTTTCCTGCATTATTTGTCTCTTTACCTATCTGAGCTTACATCGTCCAAAATTTTAAGTACGTTTCAGAAAGGAGGAAAAATTTTTTCAATATTTTCATTACCTCACTTAGGTCACATTGACATTCTAAATTATAAGAAATAAATGTCAGTCTTGTAGTTAAGCAATGCCTTAAATTTAATATAAAACCTCCTTCAACAATGAAACTTCTAAAATAAATGTGCAACTTTTAGTTTTTCACTGCCATAATTTATGTAACACAGACTACCAAGAGGGATATAGTTGTACTCCAGTGAGTATTTCAAGTGCTATTACTAAATGGACGTAATAATTATCCTCATTATTGTAGCATATGGCTTGTAAGGGATAAATTAACAATGTAAAGAACTGAAATCGCCGTATTAACTACAACAATTGCACAGAAAAATGACAAATACCCCGCTTGGAATGCGAAAAGATAAACTGTCAACAGCATTGGTAAATAAGTACTGAGTGTATTTATTTTCAGTGTAAAACACGTGTTTTTGTTGCAGCAAATAATGCGTTATTTCAATTAATTTTGAATTATATTTTCTCTGTTATACAGTTTTAAAGCTTTGAGTATGCTCAGTTTAATTGAACAAACGTCTTACTAAAAATAATTCTACGATCAGTTGCTAGATATTAAGGAAAAAATGTATACAATACAAAACACCTCCTAAGAGTTAAATGCATTTAATATATAACACATATGTGTCTGTAATAATTGTATCCAAAGTCTAAAATTGCATTTAAAAATTTGACATATTAAGCATACCTGAACTATTGGAGAGTATTTATTAATTTACTTAGTCCACAGAACTGTTGAGAAAATGTAGGGACTGTGCAATATTTATTCCTTGGTAAAGACCAGTAAACTACGAGGGTTGTCTGAAAAGTTCAGAAAATAATTTTTTTATCTTCTGGAACAGAGAGAGCCATATATGGGGAGTAGGATGGATGCTGCAACAATTCATACTTTAAATCTTAATTTTCCATCGCTAAAGCACTTTTTGGAGCAGGTGTATTGTCTTGATGAAAAAATGTTTTTTCTTCTGTAAATATTTTCATCTATTTGCTTTAAAAGATTGGAATAGTATTCTTCGGTTAAGGAGATAATCAGTAAAATTCATTTAGTGTCTGTTCATTTTTTGACTGATGTTTCGATTTTGGCATTAAAGTCTCATTCACAGTTATAAGCCGATGCATAGAATCAGTTCTATCGCTGTTAAAATGCTCCAAACACAGTTACGATATTTTCATACAGTGTGTTTTTGATCTCCTGTTAGCAAACAACGCACCCATCTTGCGAGTAGCTTTCACGTACTGTTTTTCATGTAAAACATAAGCAACACAAGCTTTTGAAATGTTATAGAGTCAGTAATGTCACTCACTTTAACTTGCACGTTGTCTACTATCATGTAATGTATTTCTGCTTCATTTGCATTTTTGGACGCCCTTTAAGTGGGTCATCTTCAAACGTTAAAAATGAAGCAGTAGTGTTTCATAAACATTTATAACTTTGGTATGCATTTCTTTTAGCGTTAATGGACACTGGGATGAGTTTTGACTTTTTCTCAATACTTTATTTTCACACCTTCAAAGTGTCCCAAGAGTACCAGTTTTTCTTTACATTCAATTACAGTTTCCCAAAATACGCAGAGGTTATTCATTGTAATATTCTATAGAACAAAATGAATGCTTACTCCAATAATAATGTTTAAAAACATTTTCTATGAAAAAATTAATCATTTTAAAAGTTAAAATTCTCACAGATTTAAAAAAATTATCACATTTTTATTAAATTTATTTAAAATATATTTCTATGCAATTTTTACGTAGTTTAAATCTCAAATTGCAAAAATACCAGTCAATTTTCTCAACTCATGAGCCTGTGGGACATTTTGATTATGCGACATATTTACGTAATAAAATTTATAAAACAATTTATAGCTTACAAAATATTTATGCAATTTGAATTAAATTTGATATACATATTAACATAACAGTAATGCAATCACAGTAACAGTTTCAGAAAAATACACACCAATATGTGGAAATATGAAAATTCACTCCCAAGTTTTACAAAGAACTTTATCATTGCACGATACTCAATTTTATTTTACAGAAATATTTTAATTAGATATACAAACATAAAAAACAATTATCTTGCCAATTCCGTAGCCACCTATGGTCAAGGCCAAGAACTTTTCAAACTGCCCTCGTACTTCGAGCGTTCTCATTTGCTAAATGGTAGGTACCACTCTTCACCTTGAAAATGCTTCTATTTGAGAAATGGCTCCTGCCACGCAAGAAAAGGTCAACCGTTAAATGCAGTAGTCGCACAAAACATGAGGACCTCCAATGTCCTTCAGCTTATTTATTTACTTCTATTCCCATATGATCGAATCAAAGTTAAAAGTGCTTTCAATTTTTATTGCTGCACTTTCTTGGTTTTTCTTAATGCCGAGAAACAAATTGTGATCATTGAGGGCACCTTTAAACTTCATTATCGTGGAGAGAACACTTACTTTAATTTACTTACGGACGCTCTGTAATATCTCAGGTCATCAGTATCCCATTCAATTCAGGGCGTATAAATCGGGCTATAAATTTTGTTCAGAGGCCTCTTCTTTTAGGCTTGAACTTCTTTTTCGTGTCGTAAATGCACGACAAGCGACTACCCCCGATCTTAGTAGATAACAGTAGTGATTGAGTATGCATGACCTTCGCCACAAACTTTGCGACTGGTTAAACAAGGAAAAGTTTTCAGTAATGCATAAGGAACGTGCTCAAGGCTCCAAGTTTAAATGATTGTTTACAGTTGGCTTTACAGGGAAAATCTTGGTCAGTATGCCACTCGTATTCTTGAGTTTGAACTTATGTTGTTTCTTTCTGTTGGTTGTGAAAAATAAACATTAATTTGTTTTACAATTGTAACAAAATATGTGGGCCAAATTAAACTAAAAACGCCGAAAACAGGCCTTAAAAACCAAACAAATGCATATTTCTTGTTTTTAACACACCTGGATCCAAATCGCTAGCGAAATGCTGCAATCTTTAATTTAATATTGCAATTTATTTACATTATATATAACCCGTATGTTATATGTGTTTTCCAAGTGTGAGGTAATATGCGGATATGCAATATGCTGCTAAGAGATAAAACAAATAATTTGGAAATAAACTGACATCATTAAATTATTTATACGGCTGGTAGTCATTTGTGGCCAAGTATGAAAGTAAGTAGATATTACAGATATTATAGAATTGATAAATGTTTCTCTTGGTTCTCACATGATAAATGTGTTGATATTGTTTATTGATCAACTATTTTTATTCATTTTGTTCTACAATTAGAATTGTTTATCAAGTTGTATATATTATAAACCTGGTCGTTATTTGGCCTAACAATTAGAAGGTTGTAGCCGCCTTAATTATTTGTTTGTATTTACTGGGCATCTTTTCATATTTCAGTAGCTAAATTGTAATGGGTGATGCTGTTCCACACAGCCATGTATACTTGTTTGTAAACACAAAGTCTTGAAAGCTTAATTCTTTTAGTAAAATTATGTTCTTTTTGCTTCTGAGCAGTTTGTAAGAATTAAATGTTATATTGATCATTACCTATCGATGTACCCATATGAACCTCCTGAATTTAGACATATTAGAAATTAAATATGTCTTCAAAATATCAAAATAAAATACCTAAACTGTAGTATTTGAACCTAATACCCGCGTCCTATGTATACTAAGTCTCTGCGGTGTTTCTAATTTCTGAAGAGATGAATTTACAGGAGATGTTTGGGTGACCGACAGATGGGGCTTGCGGTACCGTAGAGTTCACTCACCCTCACCCTAAGGGAACAGTAACCACTCGTACTGACTGCGATACTTTAAGGATTTATTCCAACCCTTCTCATCACTTCTACACCGACAAGAAGGGCATAATTCATCAATAGCCATATATTCATCTTCGCTTTGCTCAAAGAGAATGTATACATAAAATATACTTATGCATATGTTTTTAATCAATTTGAAGTTAACGTTTAAAATCAAAACCCCTTATAATTTCTTTACAAAACAGTCTTGAAAAGTTAAAATAGGCAAAAATAAACACAAAGAATATTTAAATAAGCAGGCAAATACAGCTCGGATGAGTGAGAATAGGCAAATAACAATGGAAAAATAAAGTAAAATAAAGTGAAAATAATTATAGTCTTAAAAACTATGATAGACAAATATAAGCTCAAAAATAAATTAGAGAAAATAACAATAGAATACGAGAGGTCAAAAAAAGAGACGATTGCAATTTAAAAACACTAAATTAGCGAATAATAAAGATAATCGCATTCAAAAGGGAATAAAGGAGTGGCAGGCATAGTCTGGATAAAGTAATAAGATTATTAAACATAAAATATATCAAATAGAACGAGAGTGAACATAAAGTACACGATAGTTCAGTCTGGATAGAATACGACTGACCGAGCCAGCCCTGAACTAACATAGCATCACGGCGATAATGGGGGAATATTAGTGGAGAAGGGAACGGAAAAAAAAAAAGTATGTTGTGTTATGGAAATTTATAGATTTAGGCTTATATAACATTTGTGCCAGTGCGAGGAAGGGGTTTATGCAGCCTCATATCCGTCCATGAGAGATGTATTCTCTGCAACAAAGAACTACAATAGTGGAGGTTTCATTTAGAAAATACGGCAGAATTTTGCACTCGTGTTTCCTCCTGCAAAACAACAGTATACCACACTTAGTGAAAAAAGTGACATACAAAGGGATCAGTTGCGAACACGAAAATAACGGATTACACCTATTGCTGTTGCAGATATTTAAACAGCATGCTTAGAGGTTCTTTTGAGACGCAAGAGGTACAATACCCACTTTTGTGGGCCGGTTATTCGTGTATAAACCCAGAATAATAATGAGCCAACTAAAACAAAACGACAAGAAAAGCAGGCAAGTTTAAGCCAGATAGACGAAGATGCTCAAATATAAGCACATTAATGAAATAAGCAGTTTAAAATGATTAGACTAAAACATTAAGAATCGTTAACGCCTGGAAAATCTTAAAAATAGACAAAGTAAAACATAAATGTATAATATAAATAAAGGAAAGAGAGGTTAAGAACCGACCAATACTGTGTATAAAATAAACATTAAAAGTGGCAGAGAAGCCAAGAACATACAATACAGCCGGTAAAAGTCAAGAAAGATAAACAGAAATGCAGCAAAGACTTAAAGAAATAAAATAAAAAAAATGCTAAGAGAAGTAGCAACTGACAAAAATAGCTCGGATATTCAAAGTTAAACACAAGTCAAAAGTAGACAAACAACGTTGAAATAAAATAAAATCTAATAAAATCCAGATAAAGACCAAAGAAGGCTATTAAATCCTGGTTGAACTAAGATAGGCAAATATAAATAATGAATAAATAGAATTAAATGAACATCTTAGTCGAGATAAGCTATGATAGGCAAAAAGAATTAATAGAGAGAAACGTATAGCCAGTATGCATTATAGGTGAAATAAAATAGCAAACATAAACTTGCTACTCACATTTTCAAGAACCAGAATACTTAAAATTAAAATTCTTAAAATGACAACACATGTTTCGGAATATTTACAAGATTTTGCATAACAAGCTCTAAACAGCATAAATTTTGTGCATGACATTTATGAGAAGCCAGGTCCTTGCGCTACACGCCGGCGTGTCTTTTACAAAGGTAACAATACCATATTTAATAGTTGGCAGAGAGCAAGTGAGAAATCACTGCCAGTGGCTGTTTATGACTCAGCATTCTTCTGTATGGCTGCTTTAGTAACCAATGGCATACTTACTACAAAACGATTTCTTTGTTAAAACTAATTAGCAAATTCCCACTTGTCATAGACGTGGCATAGAAGAACAGGCCCAGTTTTCGTATTGAACATTAGCTGAATTTTTTTTATTTCAATTCAAAGGGTAAGGATAGCTTTAGGTCAAAGTGGTCCTTATCGCCAGGTCTTTGCAATGCAAAATTCGTTCTTTGCTGATGAACATGTGAACAAGAAAGTGTAGAACGCCCAGACGAATTAATGGGCAAGTAAATGGAAAAGACGTGAAGCATTGGACCGAACATGCAAATAAGCATAGTCCAGGATTTTCAGTTACGTAAAGTAGTACGGTGATGGGAGTCTCCGTCTAGTTGCAGTGGTTCTATTTTCACTATGAAAAACGCCGTTTTTTTAGATTATAGAAAAACGTTATATGCTTTCGCTTTCTGTCAGTTAACATGACAATAATGAACCCACTTGTCATTAAAATTACAAAGTTTCAGCAAAACTCAAGTTGATAAGTTGGAATCGAAACTTGAAGTTCCTTAATATTAAGTTAATTTTTTAATAATTATTATTAGGATTAAGATTTCATGTATGTGAATATTCAAACAGACATGTGGATATTTTGTGCATAACTGGATTCTTGGTGGAAGTATTGTAGGTATTTTTCAGCTTCTACTATTATATTGATGGTTGGGAGACACATGTATGAAAGCTTTTTTGCAAGAGCTATTGTATGTTTAGGGATTTATTGTATGTAACGGAAGGTGTGTCTGCGCGAGGCTTAGCAGAAGCAGATAGAGAAGAAACGGCAGAGTTGAGGGGAGAATGGTTATTGTCATCTGTGTGACTATTCGAGAAAAAACATTGCCAACAGATTGACAAAAGGTCATTTCCACTTTCAGAGTAAAAGGTAACTATATTGTTTACCTAACGAGCAAAGAACAAAAGACAAAGCGCCTCATGTAGAAAGTACATATTTCTGAGAAAACGTCGGAGATGGCAGATATGAAATAATGTATAATCCATTCAAGATTCTTGCCGCGAATTCCCAGGAAATAGAGACAGCTGATAGATGGTTCAAACGTGCGTTATCTATGAGGATATTTGTCGATCTAAAAGTAACTAAGGGAGAAAAGATCAATAACTGTAGAAGGTCCAACATGAAAGGTGAAGGCCGAAATTTATAACCGAGGCTTTTCCTGGGGGGAAAAAAACAAAAACCAGCTAGAAAAATTGTAGGCGTGTAAGGAAAGAAATAAGGATAACTAATGAACGCCGTTCTAAATCGTACAAATCAGAACCAGTCTGCGCGATAATATATATTATGTAATATGTAATAGCGAATTCAATCTGGTTTCAGAATAATATAAAATTAAAATTCGCGCAGGAGGGGCTTAGGAATAGAAAATCAAATACTAGGGTGTTCAGAGGGAAGTCCGTCAGTACGAAGTCAGTCAGGAAAAATTCAGGGAGCTACAAGTTAGTCAGTAAGAATTCGGGAAGCTACAAATCAGTCAGTCAATGTCAAAGTCGAAGTCAGTCAGTAAGAAATCTGCACGCTGCAAGTTGATTGTGAAGGAGAGGAAGAGTTAATCTGATGAATAAGTTTGTTAGTGACATAGAACAGCCAGTCTTGAGTTAGTCAGGTAGCGAAGCATTATAGGAATATTGAGAGTACTATAACTAGTCGAGATAAGCGTAGCAAAGAATTAAGTGCGGTCATATAGTAATTACATAGAGAAAATAGCAGGATCCGGGAACAATGATCTTATACACATTTGAATGTAAACCAACGCAGGAACAAGGAGAATTCACACGAGGCAATCAGAGAAGTTGGTAGTGTTGAAAGGTAGAAGGGCGAAAGTAACTAGAAACACCACGTAAGCAACAGTCAGAATTCAGACGCAGACAATCCGACCTATAGTAAGAAAACGTTATCAAGTGAACAACTTGTAGAGACTGTCGTGTGGTTTCTTCTGCGGCTGGTGAGTTAACTCTTCTTGTCCCGCTGACCCTGACGGGCCACAAAACATCAGTATGATGACCCTTGAGAGCCCAAAACCCGTAATAAAAATCATTCAACCGAAGCAGCAGTGTGTGGCAGTGAATCCAATAATCAGTGTTCAACCATAGCCCCCGTACACACCAACTCACACTCCACCTTAATATCCGACTTCACATTGACGCAACGTGGGGTATTTAGACAATAAATCATCATTAATAATCTAATCTACCTAATACACACCTGCACCCACACTCCCATTACAAAATTGCTTTATAGTAGGTAATTGTTTGTAAATTGCTTACTTCTGATAGGAAACTTTCAGAAAGTGTAGATTTTTTTGTGGAAGATGTAGCTTCAATTATACTTTTAATTATTAGTAAAATATTTTACATATTTCTGAAATTAAATGTTTCTAATATTATTCAAATAGTAAAATATTGATACAAATTTAAATATTATGATGATAACAAACTTATTTCTAAAGCTAACAACAAACGTGTCAGCTTAGCTGAGTAACGGATTAAATTTTTGATTTTCCATAAAGAAAACAAAAGTATATAAAAATTGAACGTAAGAAACAAAGATAGATCTGCAGTAATAAAACGAGAGGTCCAAATTATATCTTGAGATAATTTACGAATAAAAGTACAAAAATCAAATAAAAATCCATAATATGGTTTACAATTATGAATGCACAGTCCGGCATTTTAATTTCCACTATCAGTCAAACAGATGGTCGAAATTAAAACAATTTACGGGATATACTGTGTTATTTTATCGTTTACACTCTTTGATAACAGATTGAAGACAGTTGTAACATGATGGCCCACAACAATAAGAAATTTGCAGTTACTAAAAACAAAAGTTTGAAAATCAAATGACAGTGATCAAACTGGTTTCACGCACTATTTCTATTCTGCACTATATTTTGGATTGGAACTTCGAAATATAAGGGCAATTTGTGCATCTGACATCTCACCAAAACTTTATCAATTGTTTACCATGTTGTTTATTGATTCCTAAAATGCACTGACGTTTAGCTATAAAGATATTTTATTGCGCTGATGAACTTGCATAAAAACAATTGCACATTAAGATAAAATGAAAGTGATAAAACGGAAACGATAAAATTTTGCGATAGGCAGCTGTGATTCGTTTATTCTTATACCAAATTAGTCTCTGATTCATGAACGAAATAGCCCTAATGAAGGATAACGAATTATTGCACAAAATGACAGGTCATGCTCTCTTTAGAGTTGAAGTGTTACAAATGTCTAATGTGATATAGTGAAACAGCTGGGAACCAGTAACCCACATCAAGTTCCTCAAATCATTTCAAATGTAGGTTAGGTTAAACACGTGCATGTCTCTCTCGCCGTAATGCTTGCATTTTTTGCAAGGATGTTGAACGATACTGAATGAAGCAGCTCCAATCTCTTAAAATGCTTAGTCATGAAATGGAGAGAGAGAGAGAATAGGCACAATTCCTTCAAGGCAAAGTAATAACAGACGATAATGGTAGAACATCTGCAATACAAATATATAAATACTTCGATATAATTACGCTTTCTATTAATAATTTTATATACAAATATTTAAACATGAATGGGGCCCTTACTCTGGGACCCCCCTTCCATTTATTCACACGCCTCTCCAACTCCCCTCTCTTCATTATACCCATTAACCTTCTTTCTCGGATCTTCTCTAGAAATATTCCCAAACTGTGTATCTCGCATGCACCAACACTTCCCGGCAAATGTTCAAACTTCTATTGGCAATCAAAATTTGTGGTGATAAATGCTCACTTCTTAAAACCTCCGTTTCCCTGCATTCTGACAAAATACACCTCCAGGTATTTGCTTTCTCCGCGCAGAGAGCAAATTCTTCCCCCGAGAGCATTAACTGTTTCGTTTCCTGTCCAAGCCCCTAATTTGAATCATGCGAGACCACTTCTTTCTTCTCTGCCACAGATGGTTGACAAATAATGGTGATCATTAAAATATATACTGCCTGCAAATGAATGTCCTTGCTGCTGGTAAGTCTGTCAACTACACTAAAGCTGAATGCTGATGCAGAAATAGTGTCCTGTTAAGGAGACATGAAATTATCTAATTTGGCAACGTGACATTTACATGTATATATGAAAAAAATATTCGCGTTATAAATTACAAATTATTACAATGCTTAAATTAGTAACTAAATTCTAATTTTTTCAGCTTTCCACATTACATACAAACTGATAAAACATTTTTACAGATTAAAATAGCAAAATTAATAAAATAACTTGATTTATCATTCGTTAAAGTGCTTGAAAAAATTTATGTATCAATAGTCTGAAACTGTACATTATAACTGCCATTTTTATTTACTATTCTGAGAATAATTTGGCATGGCTGTAGCTCTTCTGAGGTTATAAGGTTGCACTATTAAATTATCTTTCATTTTCATTATTTTTAGCTTTCTCTAGCAAATTAACTCGTGTTAAACAACTTTATTACTTTGTCAGGTGAAAATAAAAAGTTACTGCCAAATCACAACAAAATATGAAACAAAAGAAAAGTTAATTTTTCCAAAAGAAGTTGTGACTGACAAAACCCACTCAGAGATTCAAACATTACCTACCATGGGGGGGGGGAGTGAATTGCAGAAAGTCACAGTTTGATAACTAATAGACAGCCATTTAGACATGTTTCTGCTTAAGCAAATATTTCAACTTTAAAATAAAATATTTACTACTATACCGACAGAATTCAAAATATTTTGTAATAAAATGCCATGTTAATCAGAAATTGTGATAATAGAAATATTTTTACTTCAAAACTGCTTCTGTATACTCTTACAGACTATATGATCTACCTGCTTTTTTTCTGGAAGTTTAGCACGTGTACTTTCTACTTAAGAATAGTAGCATTTTTACATGTTTAACGCTAAAATTTGTGATCAAAAGTCATCGTGTCTATATGTTACAAGCAATACAGCACGCATAGTATCAGTGTGCGCTGAAAAACTACGGCGCTAAAGATGTGCTAAAGACAATTTATTGACCAGTTTGGGTATCCGAAACGATCAGCAAAATCCTTCATTTATCATCTTGTTAAGAAACTTAAAATGATGTTGCAATTCCATCCAAAACTGCTAGAAACTGTGAAAAAACAAGCTACAGGCCCTGTCACAGATGCAGATGATGTGGGGTTCCACAAACTCGGCCTCTCATTAAGTGCAAGAAAACACTCGACGTGATTTCGAGGCTGCGACTCCCAGTGTGTTGGTAAAAACTTTATGTAACGTAGAGAGACGTGTCCCAGTGGAGGCCGAGCTGTAGGCCTTAGGATATATGGGAGGTTGGTCACTTAAATGCTGAAACAACGTCCAACTTTTTTCAAGTAGGATTTTTACAATAGAAGTGGTGGAAGAATTTACTAGTTGAATAGTAAGGCAAATGAGAGACTTTGCTGGAGAACTTTCTACGTCCAAAGGAGAGGATGCAGGGTGATGGTTTTCAAGTATCAGGGAGTTATTCTGTTGAGTTTTACCGCCGAGTTGATTTGATTTATTTACGGACGCTCTTTAAGATCTCCGGTCATCAGCGTCCCATTCAAATCAGGGCTTGAAACGGACGATGAATTTTGCTCAGAGTCCTTTTTTCCAGGCTTGAGGTTCTTTTACGTGCTGAAAATGTACACACGGGACCCACGGCTTTATTTCCCTTCCGAAGGAAGCCATACTTAGGATTTTTACGCCCGAAAAAATCCATCGATCCTGGCCGGGTTGGACTCCGATCTTGGGTTTGAAAGACACGTATGGTTACCATTACACCATCAGGACTGATGTGTCTTGTATCTTATATAGTCCTTCGTGTAACTTGGATGGTCACCATATTAAGAAATAGATGCAACTCTAATTTGGGAAGGAACCTAATCATCCTCTCACAAATGCCCAGACTCAACCGCTGTCTAGTCACACGCCCTTATTTATCATATGTCTGTTCTGAATTTTTACCAGAAAGGATACGAGATCAGGAGTTTATCTGCGCACCCATTGAGGTAATAAACATATATACGGGTGATGAAAGGAAACACTTGTGATAGGAAACATGTCTTAAGTTAGAGAGGAAATGCAGAGAATACATGTACTAGATATGCACAGATCAAGGGATTCTTTCATACCATTGGGGAAAATATATTTATCTGGACATGAGCATATGCTTAGATGAAGCATTCGGTGTATCAGTGACGTGTGGCTGTACACGATGTAATGTAAATACCATTAAAGGGAAAACAAGGGACCGAAAACAATTGAAACACCACATGCTTGCCTATTCTTGTCCTTTGGGGGGGGGTGCAGATTATGCACTATTTGCACTATTCTGTTTATTTTAATTCATCCAAGCCTTTAATAGCTTAACCTTTTCAGACTATTTTTGTCTATCCTATGTTCCTCTGTCCCATATTTTTCATAATATTTCTGTATTTTGTGCACAACTTTGTGTATGTTGTTCTATTAAGACTGAACGTGCCTACCACTTCAGTTAAGTTTATATTTTATTCTTACGTTTGTCTATTTTATCTCTAAGAGGTTCTACTTGCCTTTATATGTCTATTTTGTTTGTATATTCGCCTATCTTACCTCATCCATATTTTATCTTCCTGTTCTTACTCTTATCCATTTCCTTTATTTATGTTTTATATTGTCTGTCCATCTCACCTCTTATTGCTGGTTCCTACTTTGCCTTGTTTTTTGTTAATTTTCAGTTTATTTGTTCACATTTGTATTTACTTGTTTTTGGTTTTTTGAACTGTAACTAACTCTCGCGTTAGTATATGAAGCTTATGCCTCTTTCTGTTTTATTTAGCATGCTTGTCCATTTTGTTTATATTTGCCTAAATGTACTTATCCAGGCTGTATTTGTGTGGCTTTGGTTCCTCAGTACTTCATTGAATGATAGTTAAATATTTTACTTTTCTTAAATACCTATAGGCTGTGTATTGCGTAAAGTTTCATTTGCATTTTTAAGTAAGTTCTTTCATATTTATGTTACCTTATTTTAGCTTCATGTTTGCCAATTCTATTTTCTACTCTTTCGCTTATTTTACTTGATTATTCACTAATGCTTTTATGTTTACCTATCTTAATTTATACTCTATCCTTCTCTATCGACTTTAAATCATGTTTTAATTAAACATTTGTTATTTTATTTCTGCCTAGCTAGAATATCAAGACAATGCTGGCTGCTATTTAACTCTTTCAATGTACTTGTTTTCTGTATTGTTTTAAATGTATATTTGTAAATCTTACTTGTATTATCCATCAGTTTTTGCTCTTCCTTTCTTGTAGTATGGTGTACATCTATGTTTGTGTTTCTATCTTCTTATTCTCTCTATACTTGCCTGTTGCTGGTTTCTCGTGGTTCATTGTTTTCATACATTTATTTTTCAGCTAATGCTTATTCCGCTAGGCCGAAGTTTCTTGCCATTTTTGTATTTTTTTTTTGTGTTTATATTTTCCTATCTTAGCTTGTACAATTATTTACTTGGCATTCTTGGCTCATTTTTATCTTTATGATAATGCAGTACCTCATGCAGCAGCTCCTGTCAAAAATCTTTATGACGGTGGAGATGGGTCCACACGGGCTAAATCCCTGCGACTTTGATTTCATACCGAAATTGAATGTGCTGTTGTGTGGGAAACACTTTGCAGAAAAACAAATCTAGCGGTGTTTTGGATAGGTCATTAACGAAACTCATACAGTATCTTCCCCACTGTAGACAACCTGGGAGACCACTTTCAAGCATATTTGATTACATAGGTCACTTTACTTCTTCTTACTTACTTTGTGGTCTGCATGCGATCTGATTAAACGACTTAGTTGTTTTCTCACTCCCCTCCTGGCTTTAGCTCATTATCCCACCCTTCTCTTGTAATAGTATTCAGAAGTTCGTAGAAAAATCATTTAAAATATACACTAAATGAATATTGTTGCCATTATTTGCAAATTATTTGCACATTAGTTAAAACCTGAACAAACAGCACTTGAGGAAGATGGCTAATATCCTCAAGTCGATACTAGCTGCACCGTTGAGCTTTCTGACTTTTTATATTGAACTTTGGTGGTATTTGCACTAAATAAATGAACATCCTGTATAAAAAATTGAGTTTTAATGTAAAATTCCATTATGAAGCTTCCTACCCGTTTAAAATGTCCTACTTTATTATCATTTCCTCAAACGTACCAGAAAAAAATTATAAAAATTGACAGAGGTTAAAATTTTATGATTATACAGCCCCCTTTCCAGCCCTCTGTTGAAACTGTTGAAATTGTGAAAAGTAACATATCTCCATAATCTGTAGAAAAATTTAAAATACCAACTAAAAACTGGAGAGAAAGATTAAATTTTAGGTAACTCTAAAGACTATAATAGTTTCAATAAAATAAATAAATAAAAAGATGTTAATGTGGAAGGCAAAATGTTACAAAATTGAAATACAATGAGGGCATTGCTTAAGATGCCTATTTTGGTTACACTAGGACGTGATTCCTACACTGATGTGTGTGCAATAATCGTGGAAAAGAAATACATCAAAACTTAATTGTTTCTTTCCTCAAAGAGATGCAACTTTTATCATTCTTGGATAGTGATTTTAAAAAGAAAGTAATGAAGCTTAATTTTAGTTTAGAACAAGTTAACTTCCCATAATTATTGTAGAATGTCTATTTTTATAATAATATCTGTACACTTTAACTTGTAATATAAAGTTCTTGACGCTTTTGGTAATATGCAGGTTGGTCCCTCAGACCCGTATGGTTTTTACAATAATTTGAAATACAAATTCTACATTAAAATGCTAGTATTTTTATACATATAAGACAGATATATATATTTTAACATTAATTGAAATTTATAAAGGAATAATTAGGTGTTATAAAATTATATTACTTGTGTAATATTTAACTACAAGATAAAGTTTCTTGGTTATCATTTAATTTAATATGCATAATATTTATCAATAAAAGTATTTCAATTTAAATTATAAACGACATACGAGGTGGTATCCACAATATACGGGACTAGTGCTGCCATCACGACAGTATTTGCATATGAGTTTTGTACCGCTAGGTCAAAATTAGCACATCTGATGAGAGGGTGTTTAAATTTTCCTGCAGCTGGGTAGATGAGTTGAAATTCTTCAGCACTTTTCACGGTACTCTGTGTGTAGTGTGTGGCGATTTTACGATGGATCCAAGATTAGAACAGAGAGCCCATCAAATTCTGTGCAATTCTCGAGGGAAATGCTACGGAGACCCTCGCAATGATTCAACAAGTATTTGGGAGACAAAGCATGAGCCGTACACGTGTGTTTGAGTGGCATGATCGTTCAGGGCCGGCCGGACAGCTATTGAAGACGATGCTCCCACCGGTAGGCCCGTCAGCTGCACAATGCCTGACATTGCTGCCAAAGTTCAACACCTCGTTCGTGAGGATCGACGTCGAATCATTGAAGACCTTGCTCATGAAGTGGGAATTAGTTATGGGACATGGAAACGAATTAAAACTGTCTTATTTTACTGCGAACTGTACCTCCTGTAAGTTCCAAATCATCTTCTTCTTTTGCCCATTGAAAATCGCATATTACTGCATCAGTACCGGAAGCTTCATTTTCATCACGTTTACTATTTTATTTTCATGTGCCTCACCAATTTCAGAGTCTGTATCATAACTATAACGCGACACAAAATCATCCTGTGGGATATACGAATCATCTGAGACATTCATCACCGCTAAGGTCCAAAGGTTGCAGCGCAAACTCCAGCATCCGTTCAGAACGGTCTGACACATATCCAACATTCTTGTTACTGCAAACTTTTATTCAAACTGCCTTATAACTGTGATCGATTCACAAAGTACTAGTAGTAATATCTTTTAGAGTAATAAATTACAATATAATTACTCATATATAATATTGACGATCACCTTAATACAATATCTGAAGAAACAAACAGCCCGAAGTCCTGATAAAAATACTTACGTTATAAGTACACGGGTCATCGAAGCCTTTTCGTTGTATGCATAGCAACTGATGTTAATACATCTAGGATCCCTCTGTCATGATGAAGACAAATACGTAACTGACGCAAAGTTTTAAGTTAAAAGTCATGTAATGTATATATAGAATTGTATAACAATAAAGATATAACTACTGCACTTACAAATAAAGGGCCGGAGGAGAGATAATGTTATATCTATAATCAGCTGGTTTTATTTATTTCTTTTTTTTTTTTTTTTTGAGAAAATGACGTTTTAATGTTTAAAACCTGAAAATATTCTTTCTTTTGTAAATCTCAAAAATAACACTAAGGCACTAGGAAATACCTCGAGCAAAAATATAAGACAAATTAAATATATTTACTTTATTTTCTCCCCAAACAATTACACAAATTGCTGCCAAAAACTAATGCTGTCCATAAAATCAATAAATTCATGTCCTTGAACATAGTTTTTTTTAACCTGTTCCTTTCCGATCTCACGGCAGTATACATTCATTCGCAAAGATGGCTAGGCAGTTAATTCTAGAGCAACACAATTTTGTGTATAAAAGTTATTTTAAGTGCGAATCAGATCCTAAATGCGTGTGGGCTTTATTCGGAAATTTACTTATCAATTTGCATCCTTTCAGAATCGCAATTCATGATATAGTACATGAATATGCATCTATTGGTTCAGTGCAAATCGTAGAACGTGGACGAAAAAAGAAATGAAATTGAAATTGTTTGAAATATTGAATGTTTCCTAAGAAAATTACTCTCGAAAGGTGGGGGTTTGGGAATGCAAAGGAAAAATTAGCAATGTAATCATAAACAATATGGTGGCCGAACTTAGCAGTGTCAACAATGATATATATAAGTGTTGAAAGGCACGTACAGCGCATCCGAGTGTGATTATTTGCAATCCAAGGTTTCCCAAGGATCGCAATGAGTCTTTCAACAAGGTGTTACATACTATTTTTATACTACGATTTCTTAAAGTAACTTATTTTTAATTTAATATAATTTGGAATGTTAAAAATAACGAAAACTAGAGATATCGAATCGATTAATGTTTGTTCATATGTTTGCATGGTTACGCGTTAGTGTTTTGTTAGTTATTGTTTATTTTACTGAAACATTTAGTAGCTGGGTGATATGAAGGTTACTTGAAAATTATAACGGAATTTGACTAAAGTAATAAAGATTTTGAGGGAATTCCACCCAAGGTGGTGGAAGCGGCGACTAGTATAAGCAATGATTGCTGCCTGAGAAATCTAAACAAAATGGTATGAGAGAGAATGTGACTTCTTCACAGCGTGGTGCAAAAAAGAAGAAAAAAAATCAGGATAATTAGTGAAAATGTTATGTTGGCGTATTTTCTGGAATAATCGAAGGTAGTGAAAGCTTCAACATTATAATCTATTTATTCCATGTCAAAGCCTTCGTTAAATCTGCGTCATGGTGCTAATATATCAACGTTTGGAAGTGTGATCGTCTTCTTTAAAAGAAAATCTAATCTGTTGGATATAAAGCAATAAGTCCAGTGTTTTCACAAGAGAGATTATTAGTACATTTTTGAAGGATTGTGGGGGTCCAGCTGTTGTTTCAGATCCTACTAATAATAATAAAGTGCCAGGAATTAATTTTATCCAGTATATCTCGTGTAGTATTATTGTTCATATTAACAGAAAGTAATTTTCTCGAACAATTTCATAATTTATTCTATTAAATTGTGTGATATAGCAGTTTCAGTTGTAATTTATAAAACTGTGGTGCAAAAAATGTCGCAAAGTAGTGGTACAAAGTTACTTTACAACATGAATCTTCAATTGTTTTATTCCAATGGCGCTATACTGCTCTTTCATTTCTAAAATTAGGTAGGCATTAGTTACACTTGGTGCGATTATATAAAAATATGTTTACCCTATGTCTATTTAGCAGAGGAAAGGCCAAAATTCCAGTAAAAATTTGTATACGTGTTTTAGGGAATCGAGGCCTAAACGACCGTATAAGCGTGCAAGGTTTATCACTAAAAGCTCTAATATATTTGCGATTAAATCGTCATTGATTTGTGTAATCAGCTACACAGCGCCAATAATTACATTAATTTGTAATAAATCAGGACATTATTTATTTCTTGCTCGTTCTAACATATTAGGCTAGTGCACATTTACAGATAACCAAGAACAAATAGATACGTCGTAATTTGCATACGAATGAACTGAACGGCTGTAATTTACCCTAACAACTCTGCAATTGTATGAACGACAGTACATTCACAGTGCATTTTGCTGTAGCTAAGCACGAACCACACGCTCTGGTTGTGCATATCGCAATCATTTCCGATTGAAGAAACCTCGATCCATACATCAGCTTTATGTTGTATTGTCTGTTGCAACAGGTGCAACCACATACATCAAATAGGTGTTATTTGTTACCACTGCATAAAAACGATTCTTGTTTATTGCAAGAGAATGATTGACAATGGTTATGTGCATTACGTAATTTCGAAGGAACTTTATTTGCTAGCAAGAACAAAATGATGACACGCAAAGATACATGATGCATATAAATTTTCCATGTAGCTTCAATAGCTTTTAAAAGTACTTGTAATCATATTACTGGGTTTTAAATAAAAGTGTCTTAATCTTTTAAATAAGTATTTCTGAAACATTCAGTTCTAATTCAGTTTATGCCGTCGAAGAATAAAACAACCGAAAGTTGTCAGCACTGCAAAAAAAAAAAAAAATGCGAAACAGGCACGTAATTTGCTTTAGTTCTATTCAAAGGTTTTAATGTTTTGTGCGGAATCTAATGGAGTTATAAAAACGAATTACTTTTACTTGCCAAAGTACTGGAGTAGAAAACTCGTGAATAGGAAACTGGGTTTTTTAATCTGCTTTGTAAACAATTGGCAATAAAATGCAATGCGTATTCCATACTTCAGAAATGACTTTTAGTTTCCCTGAAAGTTTATTAAAATCGATTGGAATCTTTCGTAAAAATGTCTAAACGTGTTGCTATTTTAATGTTTTAATCCCTTTAGGGAAAGTGTATGCGCATAGGCAAATATAAAGCAAAATACATAATATTAACACTGCAACAAATGAATAAAGAAAAGTAAGCAGAAAACCCGGATAAGCAAAGATAAACATAAATTGAAAACTAAATTAAAAAAACAAAAGGAAACAAAGTGACAAAGAAAAGACACTTGTGGACTTTATAGGCTAAAGTGGTTAATTAATACAATAAAGTTAGTGAGAAGCCAAAAATGCAAGAGAAAGCTAAACTGAACAAGTATAGCCTGAACTAATAGTAAGATAATTATAAAACAATACTGCACGGTTATACAAATCCACGAATAAAGTTG
Source organism: Metallyticus violacea (assembly GCA_030762175.1). Lineage (NCBI taxonomy): Eukaryota > Metazoa > Arthropoda > Insecta > Mantodea > Metallyticidae > Metallyticus > Metallyticus violacea. The sequence continues at coordinate 34,337,681 of CM060846.1, forward strand.
AAAAAATAAGAATAATGTGTAAACAAATACAATAAAAGAGAAAATTACAGAAAATAACGCTAATTGTAATACTGATTCCTCCCCCCGCACATAAATACTGTATTGATGTCTAGTACTCTGCTAAAGAAGACATTTGTGAACATCACATATTCAATGCCTCTTCGAGAGTAGGCAAATTTCGCGCCAACGATTTTCTGTTCGATAACGTTATAGGCATATTCCGCATCAAACTTATGACAACAGAGTTAACGTACACACTTTATTATGTTTAAAGAGTGAGCTAACATTTCCTTCTTCTTGTTTCTATGGAGGAGGAATGCGCACTGCGGCCAGTGAAGGGATAGGGAGGAAGGGAGAAAGGGATGAACTGCAGAATACACGGACGGCTGGTAATCCAAAGAGACAATACACGGATCTACGCGCGATCCTTAACTTTTCTATTGTTTATAAGTCCCAGATACTGCATTTAAAAGCACTAACTTGTGAAGAGATGTTGTTAACGATGCCCCTCAGCGTCAATACGTTGCCGGCATCTGCATAGGAAATTCCTGTATTTCGCGTAAGAACACGGCGGTTGGGGACACGTTTCTTGTCATTGAAAGATCCTATATCTCGTAATTTTTTAACAAATTGGCGATCAGCTTCAACAGCTTCTCTACCTGGAACACAATCGTCTTATCACTTATCTAAAAGAACCCTTTTTTACACATGTATTGTACATAAAAAGACGTTTTTCAATACAAATTCTCCTTCAAACTTACTATAAACTGCTAGCTGCATGTTCAATATACGACCTTGGTGAACGGCATCTTCTACTATGTAGCCGCGCTCTGCCGGCCCGTAACTGAAATAATCTTATAGTATAGCATAAAATTAAATATGTACCTGGTTGAAATGTCCATTGTAGCTTAAAAGCAATAGTTATGCTAAAAGTCCAGTAAATAAAATTAAATAAGCAAATTTCACTAAACCCAATCTGTGAACGCCACCCTCCACATACTGTCTTATCATAGAAATGTAATTTAATGTGTACTATACTTCACTCTAATGTAACAATTTTTTTATTGTTCCAATGTTAGTTATAATGGGTGTGGTGCGAAATTTACTAATGGGAGATATTTTGATGGTGAAATATTTCGCACCATCTTTGTTGCATTTTTCTTCATGTCATTCAGGCCTTATGCGTAGCATTTGCTGTTGCTTTATAATGTAAGAAATGCCAATTGCTGAATATTCTTGTTTTTTGTTCATTTCATTATATAACATAAATTGTTAATTTTTATTGTACAAAGGAACACAAAGGTTAAAAAAATGCCGAGCTTCAAGTAAAAATAACCAGCTGTCTATAACACTTTGTTTTCCCTTCTGAAGTGATATGGAGAGCTCGTAAAGTTCTATTTTAATCATCTCAAGAACAGTTTTCAAAAGTAAAAAGATCTTCATGAGCTTTAAGTTGGCCTACACTCTTTTGACTTACTTAAAAGCATTGATCTAAATATATAGTAGTTCTGTTAATTACCGCTACAGTTTTAACGCTATCTGCTACTGACAGCCGGAATTCTATCTTTGTAAGGATAAACTTTCAATGTAATTTAATGCAAAAACTACCAGTTTTCGTATTTTGACGGTTTGTAAATATCCCTACACGTCTAAAGCTTTGAATTGAAAATCTTCACTCACTTCCATCAGAAACTGATAGCAGCTATTTTTGCAGCGGACTTTTCAGTTATGGTAGGTTTTTCATCCAGTCTTCTCAGCTGAGAGATAGTTGCAAATACAATGCAAATTACACCTATCATAAATTTAAGTCACAAATTACAAACATCATAAAGTAAATAAAGGATAAAACAAGCAAAACAACATCTAATTACAAAATTATACTCACTTGAACATTCATCATCCGTTGAAGAGATCCCTGTCCAACCACAACAATGCCAGTATCTACTGAGAGCAACATTCAGGCGTAATTCACATGGAAAAGTACAAACATTTAATTAGGTACAGAAACACAGACAAATACAACCTTCGACAGCCACGTCAGCCATTCCATTTCTTCCCAATGGAAATGATTCCCAGAAATTGGCCTATAACTTTTAGATTCCTGACGTCGTATTGCACATTATAATTTTACTAAGGTCATATATTGTGCCCATCAACCACCTGGTAGAACTCGTTGGCCTTTACAAGTGTTGGCGCATTCTCATGCAATTTCCCAAAAGGAAACTCCATCAATCCATGCTTCAGAAGGACGGCAAAGAGCATGTGCAGTTTAAAGGAGGAAGATTCCGCAATGAAAACGTGAATTCCATCTAATTAAAGTGGATAATGTTGAAGGATTTATGCTTCAGCGTGAAATTGTTGTTACTATAAATGATATTTGTAAATTGGTGTCAAATATCTTATGGACATGTTTTAACAGCAAAACACATAACAGTTTACAAACAATTTATATGGTAATCCCTCATTTTAGAGTTATTAAGCATTCTTCTTTAAACTCTCCTTTGAAGAATAGTCAGCTCACATATCTTCCTTTAGTAATCACTTGTCTCTTTAAAGTAGTCCACGACATTTATTTTCTTTTGTCGCTTGCTGAATAAACTAATCACAAAAAAAATTACTCGAAGGGTGTAAGGGCAGAAATGAACTACAGCTGTGGTTTTGTAAGATGGTAATGCACTAGGATTACATGAGCTTTATGTTGAAATTGCCTTTTTTTTTTTTTTGATTGATTTATTTATGGACGTTCTTTAACATCTCAGGTCATCAGCGTTCCATTCAACTCAGGGCGTGAAACGGCCGGCAAATTTTGCTCAGAGGCCTCTCTTTCAGGCTTGAGATTCTTTTTCGTGCCGTAAATGTACTACACGGGACCCACGGCTTTACTTCTCTTCCGAAGGAAGCCATACTTACGATTTTTACGCCCCGAAAAAATCCATCGGTCCTGGCCAGATTCGAACCCGCGATCTTGGGTGTAGGAGGCAAGTATGGTATCCACTACACCACCAGGACCGACAGAAAGTGCCTTGAGAGGCAGTTATCTACTACAAGAATATTCTCTGGAATTCACCAACGCTTGCAAGAGACAGATTCATTTCAAACAAGGATTTCTGTTGCTGGAATTAGGAAAGAGCTCTTTGTAACGCGAGCGAAAATCCTTCAGATTGTAGAAGGAAAACGGCACTAAGGGAAGGAGCTAGTCACATGACTATTTGGGAAAGTACATGAAAAACCGTCTGTACGCTTATCATCTTTAATATGTGCAACTTACAGCTTCAGACTTTCGGCCACGAAGAAAATCCTGCCAATGCCTTCCACAGCAGTGCTCTCTGTGCATGTATTTCTTAGCATTTACCTCGTTCACTAATGACGTTTTTTTAAGTAGTGTTTAACGCCCGTTTTTACTAGTGAGGCACCACAGGCAGTGGACGCCGATGAGACATGAGATGAAATGATAAATAGGGAAAGGATTTTTTTTTATTGAGGGAGGAAACGTTCCAGGCCTAAGTTTAGGGTCCTCCCCAGCATTTGCCAGTTATGAGGACTGAGGTAAACTTGGAAAAAACCTCAGTCAGGGAGGACGGTCCTGGGATTCGAATCCCAGACCTCCCGCTCACGAGTCCGCGCCTTAACGACCTCGGCCACCCATGGCGGTGTACTAATGACGTGACGATATATTCATCTATCATAATTAACAATTACACGAAGACCTAATAAATTCTTAATTACCTACGATAGGACAAATATAAACAGAAATTTAGCCTAAACGTTTTCATCTGGAATAGTTCATAATCATCTTCTTGGACCTTGTTTCTTCCCTCCGCGCCTAACAGAAGACTTATTTCCAGTTTCTCAAAATGAGTGGCACAATTAACTAGCGATATGTCTTTGAATGTGATTCGAAGAATGTCGCTTATGCACTTTAGCAATGCAGTTCATTTTCGTGAATATCCAAAAAGATCATCTGCAGGAGTTTCCTAGTGGAAAACTGTATCTTGAATTTTTTTTCTGAATGGAAACGATGGGGGCTTCCACCGCATATTTTGCCGTTTATTTTTCAGGTTCATAATGATGCACCCACAACTCGTCTCATGTCACAATTCCTCACAAGCATAACGGTTCAAGTACCCTGATAAACTGTTGTCGTTTATGCTTGCCATCATTGCTGCCTTTTGCTGCACCCGTGGTTATCATGGAGAATATTATACACAGAGCGGTGATTCACATATAGCCGAGAATTCACTGCTCTGTTTGCTGTTTCATCGTCTTAGTTGCAACGCAACCTGATCTCCCATTCCAGAGTTCATCGCTGACTTTTTGTCTTTCATGTTTAAACCTTTCTACCAATTCATACACTCTCCCCTGCCTCAACTGAACCTCTTAGGACAATATAAAGGATAATGGCGTCTTTGCTCTTCCACAGTGCAATTGAACATTGGAGAAACCATAAAAGTTATGAATTATTGCGCGTGCGCTATTTCTCGACCGTCAAGTCGGTCCCGGCGGTGTAGTGGTAACCATACTTGCCTTCTAAACCCAAGATCGCGGGTTCACACCCGGTTAGGATCGATGGATTTTTTTCGGGCGTAAAAATCCTAAGTATGGCTTCCTTCGGAAGGGAGGTAAAGCCGCGGGTCCCGTGTCGTACATTTACGGCACGACAAAGAACCTCAAGCCTGAAAAAAGAGGCCTCTGAGCAAAATTTTTCGGCCTGAATAGAACTGGACGCTGATGACCTGTCATGTTAAAGAGCGTCCATAAATAAACTAATTAAAAAATGAATAAAAAAATCGACCGTCCTGACCCCTAAATGGCGCATTGCTATTAAATCATTTTATATTCCAAAATAAGACATTTCATGTGTATATACCTCACTAAAATTCCTGTTAATTTAACGACTTTCCATTCTATATTTTAGTTAACTGAGCAATTTTTTTTTATTTTCTTGAAGTGAATGCTATATAGGGTGTTCATAAAGTTCCGATGCTGTCACAATGTAATAGTGCATTTCACGGTACGTGAATTTTGGAGATAGCATGTATTTCAAGGAAAAAAAAGGAAATATTGGTTAACTTCAGTACACATTAACTCTAGATTCATCCTTCAGCTATCATTCATCGCTACGGAATATTTTAGTACGAAATCACTATGAGTAACTTTGAGAAAGATTGTAACATCAAGTTCTCGGCACAAGTACAAAACTTTTAAATTTATAAATACTTTGGTTCCAAAATTGACTTTTTAAAGCAGCTTTTAAAGAAAGCAACATATTTAAATATTATTACCCAAAGAATGTTAATTTTTATTTTGCATTATTATAAATGCATGCTCTACGAAAATAGCACTGATAATTGCCTTTATCTTTCCAAAGATCTGTATGATTACGTTAGTTATTAACAAAATTATTCCACAATTTCTCCTTGATTCTGTTCAATATATTTTTGTGTTTGAGGCAAGATAATTTACAATTTTTCCGAACACCTTTATGAGGTGTTACTAAGGTCATACTAAGTGGAACAGGTTACTCAGATTTTTTATTTTTAATATACATTGTCGTTTAGTGAACTAATTATTATTAGAAATGTGCATGATGTGCATATTTTACAATTTGAAAGCCATATAATTAATTAGAGAATATCAGACTTTGTCTTATTTTAAATTGATGCATAAGGATTTAACAATGTCTTCCAGTTATTTGAGCGAAGTAAACTCACGGATCATATGACCAGTTGAAAGCAGTTCGTTAAACTGCTCGACGTTCATTAGACGTTGGATTCAGCTTTGTCACGCAACATTCGCATTTTGTCAATAGCAGCAATACTCGAAGGTAAGATACATGGCGTGTTCCGGTTGCAGGCATGTACCAGGTTGCTCAGAAATGAACAAAAAATTTGACTCTTTTTTGTTTTACATAGTGTTCGATTTCAGTTACACGGGAAGGTCTAAAATCACTACCCATCGACATCACAAATTGTTTTTGAAATTATTTTTGCTATGAGTTGCTATTTGGCTGATACAATTTTAAGGGTATAAAAAATAAAATTTTCTGCTCTATATTTCATCCTTGTCAATTGTTTCAAAATATTTTTCAATGGCTGCTTACAAGTCAACTGTTGTTGGGTTTGTGGGATAGATTTTATCTTTACAAATGTTTTATACTTGTAATAAAATTGAGTTTTCTATTGACCTTTGTCTTCCTATAACTTTATCAATTGAATGTGGTATTAATTACGTACTGTGGTGGAGCATGTAGAAATTAAGCAACAACTGTTAAAATTGTTGCAGATCACTTATGACATTCACAGTAGGCTCTAGAAGACAAGACAAATAAACTATACCCATGGACGGTTAAAAATAAGACTATTTTAATTGAGTTCCATTAAACATAATAGGATGGTGTCATTTGGACATCCTGTACATTTTTACCACTTTATCTTATGTCAACTTAATTCTGCACACAAAAACTTTAATATATATAATTGAAAATGTTGTATCATCATGTAAATAAGCTATAAACGTTGTACTATACAATCATGCATAAATTCAGTTTGATATTCGCGGAATTATATCGCTTCCTTGTCAATATTTATCAACCTTGAAATAAAATGTAAAATGAATGATGATCGCTATAAATGAGTCTGGGGAAAGAAAAGTAATGCTTGAAATGAGGAAATGCACTGAATAAAAACCATGGTTGAGTAAGATTTAAATGTGTGTCCTCTGCATTTTTATTCTGGTTAGATAGCACCCTATCATTGTGACTTTATATATGTACATATAATTTACATCGTTTCTTTCACTCAGGAGCCTAACAGGTTTGAAATATTTATTTTCTAAGTTGTGACTTTTTATGTGTTTTATCTCTTTACAATGAACACCTATTTCGCCATATTATGTATGTATTTATACATATCATATAAATTAAAAATAGCAAATCTGCTTTTCAATAAAATTAGCAGGATATTTAAGTAATTAACCGTTAAATACTTACCTGTACCTTTCAAATCTCCAAACGGTGATAAATAAGATGGGTAAAATTTCAATTCTGGTATGTTCCAAAACAATGAAGAAGGTACATTTGAGATAACTTCAACATATTTCATGAACGAAATCGCTTATAGTGTGTGCAACCTCTATAGAATTATGCATGATTCACTAAGTGATTTTGTATTTGTATTAAATGCATAGAAACTTCAGTATTTTTTTTTTAGATTAGAACGTTTAATTCCTGGATTGCAATGATAAATCTAAGTGCTTTTGATGAAAATTATTGCAATTTAGTAGAATCGAAAATTAATAGAACACAAGAAGTGAATAAATGCAGTTTAGTGTACCGGCGCCTTAGAAATGTCTAGGGAGCACCATAATTAACACCAACATTAAATATATTCTCTTCAAAGCTTACAAGTACGCCCATGCTGAATTTGAAAATCTAAAGCACTCTATCCAGTAAAAATATAACAGAATTTATTATGAAAATAAATTTTCGAACTGTTTTGAAGCAAAAATTTGCTCTTGGTTTATATGAAGCAAACTTCAATAATTAAATGTCATTGATAATATAGGGAAAGTATTATGCATCCTTAGATTCCAATAATTTTTTCTGCAATAAATAAACCGCCACGGGTGGCCGAGGTCGTTAAGGCGCGGACTCGTGAGGAGGTCTGGGGTTCGAATCCTACCAGGACCGTCCTCCCTGACTGAGTTTTTTTTTCAGGTTTTCCTCAGTCCTCATTAATGTCAAATGCCGGGGAGCTACCCTAAATTTAGGCCTAGAACGTTTCCTTTCTTAAAAAAAAACCCTTTTCAAATATATCATTTCATCTCGTGTATCATCAGTGTCCACCGCCTGCGGTGCTTCAGTAATAAAAACATCATTAAAAATACATAATCACATACCGAATACAATTTGCTAAATCTTAGCTCTGCTAACTGCATTATATGCGCAATAAACATTTGCTCAAATGAAGCCATAAATTTTTATTTTAGCTTTTTCACTCTACAATTAAAATTAAAATTGAAATTAAAAAAAAAAGTTAAAAACCTGGGAAATTTTAAAATATTTTCAGGTTGTTCAAAAAAAAATTAACAAATAGAAAAGTTTATAATAGGGCCTGTTCTGTATATAAGGGTAGATGGATGGATGGATGGATGGATTGTATTCTATACATGTTAACACTGCCACTCATCTTTTTTACAAGACAAAATTATGATTTTATCGAAAACATAAACACTCAAAGTTTTAACCCTAGAAAAACTAGATGTCTGCATGTGTCATTTACCACATTCAGATATTAACAAAAGGTAGTTCATTAAACTTTCATAAAATATTTATTGCCTTGCCTGATCTTATTAAGGACTTGATACTTTTTTGTTTAAATCTGTTGTCATAAAATACTTATATAACGCGGAATATTATTCTGTTAAAAATCATTGAATGAACAATTTCACGCTTAATTTAAAAGTTGTGTTTGTGTGAATTTGGTATTTATTTAAAATTGATGCTATAACAAATTTGTTATTGAAATTTATCATGATTATTTGTCAATGGTTATTACTTATAAATGTAATGTATGTGTTGCAATTTTTTAAAGTTTTAGAATGAAAAATAAACTTTAAAACCCTCTAATCATAATTGATACAATTATAGGATTCACTGTTTGTCTTTTAACAGTCGAATACTATAGAGGTTCAGTTCTGGTCCCAAAGAAAAAAAATTATCAGCTTTGACGACGATTCATTTTTGATCTATAGTGATTGTCAGGAAATGCATAGATTTGTTCTGTTTATTTATCTGAGATGCCAGTTAGTAAAGTTTTCAATCACAATGTTGTCTCTCATTTATTGATTGTAAATATGGCTAAAAGCATACTTTTAATTTAAAAGTAAATTATGATGTGGTTTGAAATGTTCCGAAGAAATCTCGTTATATACCAGATGTTATCAAAAAGTTCTCGGACTGGTTCTGTAGCGCGCCAACAAAAGACTGTACAGAGTTGCGCGCGCAGCGCTAGGGAGCTGTAACCTTGAACCAGCTCTATGTCAAGCGACATCGCTGCATTTACATTGGAAGTAGTACAATTTCCATTTTTGTCACCACGTGCGTTTACTTGTCTTCGATTTCATCATGGACAACAAGATGGCACGTGAAATTTGCATTAAACTTAGGAAATCGGCCATAGAGACATTAAGCATGCTTCGGTAAGCTCACGGTCATGATGTAATGTTTCGAATGGTACGGGGAGCTTTAAACGTTGAAAAACGTCCATGGAAGTAGAAAAAAACTCTGTAAATTGTTCAGAGGACCGTAGGAGAACAATCAACGGCATTGCTGACATCATTAGTGTGTCGTTTGGGACAATGCATGCAAAGGGAGTCGTTTGAACACCGTTGACGAGATACAGCGTGAATGACAAAACGTTCTACACTCACAAACAATGACTTTGAGGCCGCATTCCAAAATTGGTAGAAACACTGGGACATGTGTATTGCTGCCCAAGAAAGCTATTTTTGAAGGAGATGATGTTCAAAATTAGGCAAATGAAGTATTTTGCGTGAAACAGAAAGAATCCGGCCAATTTTTTATATCACCTCATATGTCCAAGAAGCAAAGACCGAAAAAGCATGAAGGCCTGCACATTGTGCAATAAATACATATGCCGTTCTCACATGGACTGCCACGGGTGGCCGAGGTCGTTAAGGCGTGGATTCGTGAGCGGGAGGTCTGGGGTTCGAATCCCGCCAGGACCGTCCTCCCTGACTGAGGTTTTTCCAGGTTTTCCTCAGTCCCCGTAAATGGCAAATGCCGGATAGGTATCCTAAACTTAAGCCTGGAATGTTTCCTTCCTTAAAAATAAATCCTTTCCTAATATATAATTTCATTTCGTATCATCAGTACCCATACACCGCCACGGGTGGCCGAGGTCGTTAAGGCACGGACTCGTGAGCGGGAGGTCTGCGGTTCGAATCCCGCCAGGACCGTCCTTCCTGACTGGGGTTATTTCCAGGTTTTCCTCAGTCTTCATAACTGGCAAATGCCGGGGAGGTACCTAAACTTAGGCCTGGAACGCTTCCTTCCTTAAAAAAAATCCTTTCCCAATTTATCATTTCATCTAGTGTATCATCAGTGTCCACCGCCTGTGGTGCCTCAGTAGTAAAAACGGGCGTTAAACACTACTCAAAAAAAAAAAAATCAGTACCCATCGCCTATGGTGCTTTTATAGCAAAAACGGGCGTTAAACACAATTCATTCATTCAATTCTCACATGGGAAAAGAAGATTTCATTTTCATCGTCTGCTCACAGTATGAATCTGAGTGGTTATATTTCATTTTCATTACTATTGACGTAAGTTAAATAGTACATTTATATTGCTTGCATTTAGCAAATAAAGCTACTTAATATATTTCTTAGAAGACTATTTATTTCCTTTATAAGGATATGGGTTCAAACAATTGTGATATTATACTTGTTTCCTAAGCAAAACTGAATCTTTTTGAATAAAAAATTAAATTCCTTATTTATACACGTTATGCTCTGTGTCGTTTGGTTGCATATTCCTGATTTATGTAATCCCCAGAGTATAACAACAACAAAAATATACAATTTGTATAGTTTTACTATAGAAATACGTAAACTTCTTTCAATCAGTCACTGACTCCCGTTGTTATGCTACTGATAATAATTTATGATAATCTGTGCAATATAATCTTACATGATTCGTATTCATTTATTTACTATTGACCAGCTATAAGTCGTATAACATTTACAATTATACTATAAAATACGTCAGCATTTAGCACAAGTATTATTACAAAATGTATAACACTAAAATTATTTTGACATTGTATTTCTTTTCTTACCCAAATTGAAATTATTTTCATTTATAAGCAAATATCGTAGTGAGCTAATGGAACTACCCAGAACTATCATTGCATTATGGAAAACAGAGACTTTATTATTACTAGTGATGGAACATTTTCTACCATGGACGCAAAGTTGCCTTAGCATCAACCATGCTGCATAGCTAACCTTGGAATCTGCTTAGTGCTCTAATGTAAACAAGAGCAGGTTTCTGATATACAGTCACAAACTTAAGTCCTGTATCTGAAGTCATGTACCGCTTCAGGCTTGTGCCGTTATGTTGTTTTTAATTTTACACGCATATGTTTCCTCATTTATCGTCTAGTTTATTTTTGCATGCTTGTTCATTTGTTTCATTGTTGGAAATCGAAACCTTCATTTCCCAAGCTTTAGCAGTGTATAGTAAAAGCGTAAGTAAAAGAAAGTGCAAGCATATTCTTCTACCTGTCAATAATGTAATATAGTAGAACTAAGAAGAGTAACTCGATCATCTTTAATGCCGTGCTATGCTGTTAAACAGGTTTGCACCTTAACTCTCGCTTTGAAGTTATTACACTATGTTTTAATGTTTGATGAAAGCGTTGAAAGTTGCATAGAACTTCATAAAATGCCCGTTACGTGAATAACCCTGCACATTTCTTCTCGCCGACTTTCATATTCTGACATTACATTCTTTTGTTTCACTGCTTGGCCCGTGTGAATGAATTCTATTTTTTCTCGCTGATTGCTCCACTATTACTTTTATTAAAATCCAAACTAAATTTAAAAAATTAGACCTAATGATATATATTACTTTTCTTTTGATAAGCACATAGTTCTGTGCTATCAACACTTAGTCACGTCAATATGTAAATTTTGTCTTACACGCTACGTATATTTTCTCTTATTTTACCAACAGTTGTTATGCAATTTAATGCATGTAGCTATATTAAATAAGTAAGGGCTCTATTCATATGCGTCAAGTCAAGCCTATAATCTTTTCGGTAATTATATTTTTGAACACTCTAAAATGCTGGTTTGAAAATATTATAAAAAGTATAAAACAACATGCTTAATAAGTTAGTTCTTATTCTTTCTTCAGTTTTCTGGTGATTTGTTTTCTCTACTGGCTTTATACTCAGTTTTTTGAAGTTTTCAAAACTGTGTTATGTAAATGTGATAGTTTCCTAGGCAATTTTCGCGTACACAATTCTTTTATTTCTTATTCCATTTTTAGCCACCTTGTTTCAAAATTAACTTCCTTATGCAAGACGATTTAAAAAGCAATGAAGCACTTAATGTATTGTTGCGTGCGGCAAACTGATAATTATTCAACAGGGAATCTATCCGGAAATGCATGGTTTGGGCGCTGTGTGGCGTCAAGGTATGACAACCCTTCGGATATGGTGGTGTGCGTGAGTTCTGCATTTTCTCACACAACCTAAATCAATCCAACAGGAAGGTCCTCCTATCACCATACGTTAATACTGAAACTGTGTTGACTAATGTAAGCTGCTTGCGCTTTGGAGTTTTCTTGCATGTTGTGCAAGTTCACGATGCCATTACTGTAACATCAATGGAGGGCCCTATCGCACGAATCCATGCAACGTGTGAAACACTTTGCACATAACTACAAGTCTTTGTCGGTGTGCGACAAACTCTGCTTCGCTGATGAACGCTTTGTAATCACATTGGAGATCGACAATTCGATCCTAAGCACGAACTGTTGCTCTTGTTGGGTTGGTGGAGGTTTGTTGACAAAATGCGGAACGCATGCCTATCACAATATTCGAAGCGTTGTTCTACTTTGACACCGTTCAAAGTCCAAACGTCAAAGACCTGAGGTTATCTCCAAAAACTGAGAAAACGGTGGTAGAACACAAATAACGGCCTACACATATACCGGATGATTAAAACACTGACAACGCTTATTTTGTATGCGAGACGACTAATTGATAATTTTTCAACAGGAGCGAAAAGATAACGCATGCGTATTGAATAAGATACAGTATTAGTAAAGAAACGATTGAAGTGTTTACTTACGAATGAGACCAGAGCTATTTACTCCCTATATATCGGTGCATGAAAACGCAACGAAATTAAAAATATAAGTAAACGTACAACTAGGGAAATGGCAATTCTATAGCCTGTACTTGACAGTGGGGAATTACTGTTGATCAATTATTTCTGAGCAGATTGAAATTAGGTTTTGATGTACACTATTTTGTGTGTATATATATACATATTTAAACTTTCTATCAAATCAGACTATCAGTCATTGTTTTGTAAACAGCACGCGCAGAAGGAAGAAATTGGGGATCAGTAGAGATATTTAAAAATTATACTAAAAAGTTTTCGGTGATTATTTTCAATGATTGAAGTTATATGTGTACCAAATAGACAGGTTAAGTCCACTAAGGGATCATGAGTTATTCTTTTTGCTTTCACTTAACCATTATTTAACAGCTGGAAGGACCTCTCACCAGATTTTAAGAAAATTCAATTCTATTATTATTATTATTATTATTATTATTATTATTATTATACTTACTAGTATTTTATGAGAGCATTCCAATTCTAGATTAGTGCAGGGGATCAGAAAATAAGATTGCATCCTGTACTTGCTGTTACAAAGTCCATTCCATTACTCCTTTTTCTTATAGCATTATATTATGTTTGTCAACTCTTATTTCCTTTCACTTACGTTGTGAAAAAATAAAATTAAATGAACAATAGCAATATGAATTTTTATTGCATAGAGGCATTAATTATAAGAAATATATTCTATGCTCTTTATTATGCCTGCATAATATTAAAAATTTACCTGCTAAAACTCTTGTGTGTATCAGCAAAGATGGTGATTAAGAATTAAAGAAGTGCTAATTGAAATTTCATCACGATCAACCATCGAAAAAAAAAAAACCGCTTACATAAGCATGAGAGAAGGCAGATCTAAGGTAATAAACAAGAGCCTTAAAGGAGCATTCATCTCTAGTATTACACATGATGCCTTATATATAACAAGAACTAGGGATAAAGTACATAAATTGTAACACAAATATCGCAATATTTGTGTTACTGTTTAAGTGTTTTATCAATTTCTGCCCTCTAGATATTGCTATTTTTTCTACCTTGTCCTAATTTTATTTTTCACTTTTATATATGTGAATTGTTTAAATAAAACAAAGGTAGTTATTTTGAAATGAGCCCCATAAGTATTGGGCAACATACGCAATATTACGTGTGAGAGAGTTTATAGATAATCACCTCCACGTTCAGGAACCTGTACCAATGATGAACTATCTTCTCTCTACCCTTAGCGAAGAACGCTGGTTGCTGAAAAACCCACTTTTCCACAGCTTGATCAATGGTGAAATGCTTACCATTTAGTACCTTCTTCATTAGAGCAAACACGTCGCAAGGGGAGAGATCTGGCCTGTAAGGCGGATGAAATTCCAGTGAAAACGACACAGAGTTGTTTTTTTTTTTTGGTTGGTGTTTAACGCCCGTTTTTACTACTGAGAGCACCACAGGAAGTAGACACTGATGATACATGAGATGAAATTATATACTTGGAAAGGATTTTTTAAAGAAAGGAACATTCCAGGCCTAAGTTTAGGACACCTCCTCGGCATTTGTCATTTATGAGAACTGAGGAAAACCTGGAAAAAACATCAGTCAGGAAGGACGGTCCTGGTGGGAATCGAACAGGTTGTACGACAAGTTTGTCTAGTGTTACGTTGAAAGCTTGTGGGTGTTGGTTATCGTCATTTAGAGACAGTTTTCTCGGCCGTATGTTTTTGATGGTTCCTTAGGAGGTTCTGTAAGGTGCCGCAGTAACGATGAGCGTTAATCGTGGCAAACATTTAACACTCGTTCCATTCATTAAGCACAACTTGCTTTAACTTGCGTCAACTGTCTTCTCTACTCAGCAGATACCTGATCCAAACTGACCACATTCTGTGTTGCTACAACAAATACCATGTCATTGATCGTGTTTGTCTAGTGGAAAATATACTTGCCTCGTAGACCCAAGATCACGGGTTCGATCCCGGTCAGGATCGATGGATTTTTTTCGCATCCACAATTCCTATGTATGGGTGGGTCCCATGTCAACCCTAAAAAGAGGCCTCTGAGCAAAATTCATCGGCCGTTTCACGCCCTGAATTTAATGGGACGCTGGTGATACGAGATGTTAAGGTTTGTCCGTGAATAAACCAAATAAATAAAAAAGATACCAAGTCATTTTTGCTGCCATCTCTTGAATACCCCATCATCTATTTGCAGTGTTGTCCACATTGTCTACATTTCTTTTAAACAATCTAATAAATCATAAACTTTCACTAAATTAGCTTCATAAATAAATGTTCATGCTACCTTCTTAAAAAAAGCAACACATACTTAATACAATATATTTTATGGTCTTTCACATACACTATTATATTATAGTCTGTAATTTTTATGTATCTTTCCTATGAATCTGTTCAGTTATATAATAAGCAAATGTTGCGTTTCATTTTTGTTTGCATGAACACAGTCTAGATAATTTTGAAATTTATTGCTGAGTAAAAAATTTAATTATATGTATTAATAATAATAATAATAATAATAATAATAATAATAATAATGTTTAATACAATGCTATTTACCTTTTACATTACTAACAAGAAGCACAAGGGAATATATAATTGATTCGGTTTCTTAGTAAACAAGTTTTCTTCAATTAAAAACATTCAGAATAATAAACCACGCACTGAAATGCATTAAATTATTACAATTTTTAAGCATTTACTCATAGATTATAATTATTCATTATAATATGTTTCTAAATGAGGTCTGAAAACGTTATACTATTATGAAGTTAGGTTAAAAAATTTAACTTGTAAAGTAATGCATGGAAAAGAAGTTTTGTTTTCTTGGTATAATGGGTTTATATAAACTTAAACTACAAAAGTAGAGTGCAGTCTATGCGCAGCTTTATGAAAATATTTTTGTAAAATATCTGCATATGGTTTAGTTTTCTTTCCCTTAATGTTTAAATTAGCGCTGAGATAATGTATATCTTTCCTTTTTCATAATTATAATCCAAATAAAAAAGATTTTGAGTCATTGATCTTCAGATATTGTTCTTTCGCTTTTTTAATATCTATTCATTAAAAATACTCATTTTAAGTACTTTTTAATAGAATGAGCCATGCTTTTACAATTCTTAACATTGGAAAAATATATATTGTAATTATATGGTAATTATATTTTTTTTTAAATTTTAAAATAGCTTATAACTGAGTATGTAAACATCACTAAGTTAAAATAAATATAATTATTTCAGTCACCTCTTTTTTAAAAATGAATTGAACGTAGTTACATTGAAATATTATGGGGAGAAAAACAAAGATGAAAAATTTTACATATACTTTGTTGGAAACCTCCTTAAAACTACTTAGAAAGGAAACAAAACTGGCCTGTATTAAAGCAATACCAAGCGGAAGTAGAATTTGTGTTCCGGACATTGATTTGTGTTTTATTTTGTGGAGAGATGATGCAATGCGTTGTTATGTATATAAAAGGTCGGGTTATCTCCTATTGAGATACGTTGTTTTTTTATTTTTAAGCTATTAGTATAAGAAGAACTAACCCTTCGAAATATAATGATAATTGCCTTGGGATAAGTGTCAAGTTCAAGGTCAGGACTTAGTTTTCCGTAAGGCAATGACCTTCCTGTCAGCTGTTGTTACTATTGTGTATTACAAGAAATTTTCTTTTATACGCTATATGGAGTTGTCGCGTACTTGCTTCTGAATCCCGGAACTAAGGCTTTGTCTTCACACCAGATCAATTAAATAATTTGTGCCTATACTTTTTGGTGTTTATTTCAGAAAATAGTTAATTTAGACCTTAAAACCTTTAATATATTGAAGAGTTTTCAAATATTTTGTTACCCGTTGTCTCTACAGTTTAGTTTGGCGTTATTTTTAAGTATTCTCAGTTTTCTGAATCACTTTCGTTAACTGCAAAATTCAAGGTCGTACTAATGTTAAAAATAAAACCCCCTTAATTGGC
This sequence comes from Metallyticus violacea, assembly GCA_030762175.1. Classification (NCBI taxonomy): domain Eukaryota; kingdom Metazoa; phylum Arthropoda; class Insecta; order Mantodea; family Metallyticidae; genus Metallyticus; species Metallyticus violacea. Next base: position 34,354,579 of record CM060846.1, read on the forward strand.
AAAAACCATTGTTATATTTTAATTTAAATTACATTTCCAACCTAATCTTTAATACTTCTTCCTATCAGTATAGTATTTTAAATACATTTGGGCGTGATAAATTCCTGTCACATCAATTTGATCTGCTCACTAAAAATTTACTTTAAATTTTTACAAACATAGTAAGGTTTTTTCCCGTTGCTACATGCGTGTAGTTGATATAGAGTGTTGACGAACACCCTTTAAAATAAATTTAAAATGAAGCAAAATACCTGTATGTATGTGTTTTCTCTATAAAAACTTATCTATATAGGCACCCCTTAGAGCCAGGCAACCAATTTATGCTACCTTAAAAGTTTGACAAACGAACTTGCCGTGTCTCAAAAGTTCAGCATCAAACAGAAAAAAACTATTATAATTTAATAATAACAACATTTTACTCTATTAACGTTGTTTTTGTTCATAATTCTACCGTTCATTTTAAAATCCTGCATCGTGCACTCGAAGGCAATGTTTTACACGATCCAAAGTTTCACGAGTCGGTGGTAAAAGATTTGTATGACTTTGGCGAGTCTGTTCTTTACGACTTTCAGAGATTCGGACTGTATCTGAAATATATTTCGTTTTACTTAGAGCATAGCATAAAATCAACAGACCTAAGGTCCAGTGAAGATGCAGGCCAAATGTTAGGACCACCTCGTCCAATCCAATGTTTCCCAAATTTATTTAATTTTTTACAAATCGATAGAACAGTGGTTTGCAAAAGTTTTAAGTCATGAAACACTTTTCAGGAGAAAATAGAGCATTAATTTTTACCTAGAATTTATATCACTCTACTGCTTCAATATTTATTTTTTACTCTAATTTAACTAAATGTATTTTTAAAAACTGAAAAAAATAAATAAATGAGAGGAAGAAAGCACATTTTAAAACAAATTCTAAGCAAATATTGCAAATCCCAAAGAATGACTGCTTAAAACAAGTTTTAAAGTCACAAAATTAAAAATTGGCATTTAAGATCGTAAAAGAAATATTCTAATGAGAGGATGAGATTATTTTTATGTACATAACTTAGCTATATCTGATTGATATTGACACAGCTACAACCGCATTGAAACATAATCTATATTTTGTTTAGTACCTGCATCACCAGAGAACTGTGCTTCATATAAATAAGTGGTGGCAAAGGGCAGAATACTGATGGTAGCTTTATCTGACAGAACTTTAAATTCATCAAAATTCAGTTAGTGACTTCTTAATTGAAAAATTATTTTTATTATACAATCTGATGTCAAATCAGTTGAGCATTTACAATGTTGTCGTCCTCGATAGGGAGCAGTGTGCTCACCTCTGGACCCAGTTCGCGGGTTCAAACCTGGTCGAGGTCGATGGATTTTTCAGGACGTAAAAATCTTGAGCTCAGACAATGCGGTCTCGGCCACATGGCGATGGAGTCAATAGTCTTACAATCTATCACTCTGTCCTCTGTAGGAAATTAATAGGTAATTACAACTTCCCGCATAGGTTGCCTTTTCTGACAAAAGCAGAGAATGGGTTTATAACCAACAAAACAAAAAGAAGTAGTCATACAATTCTACCAAAAAATAATTATTGAAACTATGACACAAACTTAACACATGAATTTGAAACCCATTTAAGACATCCAACATGATATCTGTATCTAATTCTTCTCTAATATCTTTAGCTTTGGAAAACTGCCAAAATTGAGATTTTTCACTGATTCACCCTAGAGCTTGATTTTCGTTTTAAACCCTTGCTATTTTTTGTGACCGACTTAATTTATTTATTTTTTTAAAATACATCAGTTAAATATGCCAATTTTATTAGCCAACGTTCGTCACATACCCTGTATCACAAAGCGAGGTCTTGTCAGTAAAGAAAGCGTCTCTCTTCTGCCCTCGTCTCGAAGAACTGAGTCAAACTTTGGCTTCGAGAAAGCCACTTTATTCTGTTTGAGGAACTAAAGACGTATGCATACTCCCCATGTTATCACACAACACTTTAGAAGCCTGATATTCATAGGTTGTTGTGATGAAGCAAATTGTTTTCCCAGGCTCCTTTTAGGGAAGGCGGCCTGTATTTCACTGCAAGGGCTTGACACGGAGGATGCAGTGACTACCACTACACTCCTTGAACTTTGGTTTTGTTCTTGAGACAACACCAGAGGTCTTTTCAATCATGCCATACGTCATCTTTGCACACATCAGCGCAATAAACCCATGGAAAAACTTTTAGCGTTAAAAATTCATCCATTAATTTTAAAAGATTCCTCTCTTTTCAGATAAGGATATCCTGTTGATGAGACTCCAAATATTGTAGCACATAAAGACTTCAAATTGCCAACCCAGCTACACCTGTTGTTTCATTCATTTAGTTCGCAAATTTAGTGCAGTTCATTTGTGAAAGTAAAGTAACTTTCTCATTAGCTGCCCCAGGATCGACGGATTTTTCGGGTGTAAAAATCCTAAGTATGGCTTCCTTCGGAAGGGAAGTAAAGCAAAGCCATGGGTCCCGTGTCGTACATTTACGGCACGAAAAAGAACCTCAAGCCTGAAAGAGAAGCCTCTGAGCAAAATTTGTCGGCCGTTTCACGCCCTGAATTGAATGAGTCGCTGATGACCTGAGATGTTAAAAAGCGTCCGCAAATAAACCAAAATTAAATAAATAACGTAAGCTGCCAAAAATGCGTAGAGAAATCATTACCTTTGACAAAAAAATGTGTGTATATTAATTTTATGGTTTTTCCATCCTGCAAACATGCAACTGTGCCCTATAAACTAGGCTTGGTAAGGTTTTCAATGATGGTAGGAGTTTCGCTATATTAAGCAACTCGATAAATTTAATAAGCATGATGTCCTCAAAGCCTGCTCGTTAATTATTGTTTTTGTGTGATATAACATAACATTTTGAGTTTCTATAAGTTGGCGTACTTTCTTCTGAAAAAATCTTTGGGTTTGTCCTCGCATTCTGGAAGGACTCCCTTAAAATGAAGGAGCATTTTCGCTGGGAACATCGCACTGTTTGGCAACATTTCGTAGCAAATTATGCATTGTGGTTTACTGTTATTGATCTGAACTAATTCGATGTCTTAAGTAGAAATCGTGGTACTTTTTTCTGCTCTTTTCCTTGGACCACTGGTCTCAGAAGAAATCGTCAGTTAGTTCTTCCCTTCAGCATCGGATATCACAGATTGATCAAAAATACTTTCATCCTCTCCAGAAATTCTTGCATCAAGAACAGCACCATTTTCTTCTACACTGCAATGGAAAAATAGTAATATTATCAGCTAGTTGAAATATTGATAAGACTTTTCAAATAATAAACAAAATGGAAATTTACACAAGCGTTGAATTTCAGCCGCGTTAGTTCTTAATTAATTTGATCGACTAATCACAAAATGTTTTCCAATAAATATAGTGGAAAAATGTCAAATAAATTACTTTTGTGTCTACCTTGGTTTCAACTTTGTAGATGCCTTCAGAAATAATTTGTAAATATAGTCAATTTTCCAGGAGACTTCACATAAATTTTCTTATTTTTGCAATTTTGATCATATTTGCCACGTATTAACATACTTCTGTTCATTTCTTTTGTGCTAATTTTGACTTTGTATGCATGACGTGTTTGAATTGTTTCATGTATAGAAGCAGAAAGACAAAGTGAAGGTAATAAGCTCTACACTTTGTGGCCTCATGTGTGTGACAATATAATGTTTGAACATACTTTGAATTTTTCACAGTTATTGGAATTATTGTAATGGAAGTTTGATGGCATTTTAAGGACATCTTCAGTCACTGTTCCATTGAACGAAACTTGATGATATTATATTGAATTAAAATTGAAAATGAAGCATTAAAAATACTCAAAAATGAATTTATTCATTTCTATTCTCGATTAAATGCTTAATCAGCAATTGAATTAAAAACAAAGAAACGTTTTAAGATATAACAGACGCTTTCCAAATAATTCTGAAAATGTGTCGAAGTTAACAATGTGATATGGAAACGCGGCGAAGTTCACAGAAGAGGTAGGTTGGCGGGGGTATTTGTGGTTACTATTGCTTCACATCAAAAGAAGGCGGCGAACGGCTTATCTGACCACAACTTCCAACTTCCATTGTTATACACAACCTACTGAAGGTCAAGGATGCATATAACTATCCACCTGTCAACCATCAGAGCGCGGCAGTAATACACTGTTGGAGCTCAATAATTTCTACTTGATACCTATACACGGTTCACAGCGCCAAAACTCACAATTTTATGGCCTGACCACTTTTCATTCACTATCCTCCCAAACCCTTCTTCGGAGCGCTAGAAGGGACTTGCTACTCTGGGGAGCATAGTTTGGGAATCACTGCAATAAAGCATAATGTGCTGTTGCTCCATCAAGCATAAACCACATTCTTTGCCTTTTATTAAGTTGCAACTTAAACAAACATTCCTACAATGCTATCAAGCATGTCGTCAATGATGTGTTTGACATGGTCATCAGAAATGTGTGAGTTCACAATAATGAATAAAATACAACACTTGCAGCACGCGGACGTTTCCAGTGCCTGGTTTTATGGGACCCAGTCTCTTACATTTCGTGTATGGGCACAATCATTTAAACAGAAAGCATTCGTCGCTGAATATGATGTCTGAAGAAATTTTGGATCCTTATGTGTACGTTGTCTGATCCAGTTGAATTCTCTTCTAAAGGGGAAGCTCCTCCCACCAGCCGACCGACCACCGCCCGTCCAACCAAAGGAGGACACTGGCAGTATAAATATAGCGACTCCGACAGCCAACACTTCAGACGCAGTGATACCCTCTCCAAGGAGACTTCGTGCACGCCAACGAATTGTCCGCCGTAGTTACGGACGAAACGTCTGGAATTCTCATCTCCAGCAGGACACGGCACAGCAGCCCGGAAGAAAATGTAGTTACATTTCCTCTAAGCATCCTGATTGTGCATTTTGTGCCTATTATGCAATGTATAGGGGCGGAAATGTGCTGGCTTTAATACTTGGCCTGATGCCGCTCTTCTTGACCACATAACGCAGCGATCTGGTAGATTTTACAGTAACTTTGGCAATTACATTGACTCGACGAGCTTCATTGTTGGGTGATTTGGGTCGATCACTTTTTGGCATCGAATACCATGAAAATAGGTTAGGTTAGGTTAGGTTAGGTTAGGTTAGGAAATGTAATTATCAAGTTTGATGGGGTGGCTTGGAAATACGGAGAAGATGAAACTCATCTGCAGCCTCTTGTCTTGTTCTATCGTGATCTCCACAAATAAGTTCAATTTCTACACGTTGTTCAGTTGACAGCGTTATCGCTGTATTGCACTATTTCACCTAGAAAGTGAACGCCTTTGCCACGACACTTTTGAAATGCACTGGTTATCTCCTTCGACTAGTAAAAGTTCTACCGCAAATTTTTGGTCAATCTGGACCAGTCATAGAGTTCCTTTTTACAATCATGCCGATATTTGAGCTATTATGGCATATCTTCTGAAATGCCCAAGTTTGGTTCTTTAAGGCATTGATAAGGTGAGGAAAATGGGATTACATGAAGTTTGATACATTAACGGATGAAAGAATACGGCAGTTTCTTTCGAGCGCAGAAATGCAATAGTGTAAGGTGTTTTTATTCTATGAATTCACACAATTCGATTTTTAGACAGTGCAGTTTACGTTGCGTCTTGCATTTACGATGACTGAACAAAGCTCCACAATAGCCAATTAGGCTGCAGGCTTAAACTTAGAAATATCTTGTTTTACACTATCTTGTTTTGCTGCTACTGAACACGCCTAAACTTCTTGCATTCATAAATTGAAGGGAAACATTAAGAAAGTTCTGCATCTAAAGTAGTGGTTCTAAAAACGTGAACCGCGGGGCTTCCCAAGGAGCCCACAAAGCATTAAAATACTCTTAACTGCATTTTTCTTTTTTAAATAGATAGATGTAACAACAAATTACGAGGAAACGAAAGTTGATACAAATTTATCATGTAAAGTAAATTAGAATAAAATTGAGAGCGACTGTTTGTTGCGGAGAGAGCTCTCAAATAGGTAAACCAAATACTGAACCAGGCAAAACATTCAATTTCCGTGCCAACAGCACGCGTCTTTAGGGTAGGTTCTCTAAAGCTGGCGAACCCCAAAGTTTTCCCTAACTATCAAATAAGACAATGCAAGTATTGATATCTTTGGTAATAATTTACTTGTGTGAAAAAACATTCTCTGCACTAACTTGCGAAAGCAAGTAAAGAAATAAAACATAGAAAATGGAAAACATAGAATCAGAATACAACGTTCATTTATTGAGCGTAATATATCATTGCTTGTAAGTGAAATGCAGCATCATTCCTCACATTTACACATTTAGAAAGTAAAATTAACCACAAATGCTCGTCATGTATGGTTAAGACTGGCTTCATAGGCAGTCGGTCATCTGCTTTTCTTAAAGTCTCGAGTTCCATTCGCAGATAAACACAAGAAAATTTTCTTTGTCATGTTCAGAGCCAGGTGTATGAAAGTGCAGCGAGTTTGTGTATATTATTATCAAAATAATCGGTTCGTCTATGTTCAGATGTACACGTTTGGAGTGGGTGAGCATCATACACAGGAAATTAGCACACACAAGGTACTTGCTAGTGCTGCAAAATTTACTGAAAGGTATTATTTTTTATTAATATTAGTGTTTTATGCCTTTTATATGATTTTGGTGTAATGTTATTATTATGATTATTACTATTTTATAGAGATATACTAAAGCAAAAAAAAAAAGATATCAACATTTTTGTTTATAAATTTAAAATTATGAACAACTTTAAGAAATATATAGGATGAAAAGGAGGAGTCCACAACAGCGACAGCTTTTTAAATCGGAGCCCTGTCAATGAAAGTTTGAGAATCGCTGTTCTAAAGTATTAGATTTAAACATTGTTCATTTTGCTATATACGCATATTATGCACTTATCCCTACAAAAAGAATATTGTATGAATTAATGCAGCATGTTATTCGATATTTATATACCATAGACGGTGCACCAACAGCGAGGATAAAAAAAGTAAAAAACAAAACATGCATTTAACTAACACACCAAACAGAGCTAAGAGAACCAGTACTTCTTCACTCCCCCTCCTACTTCAACTCTCCTGCTAGAATCAGACTGCCCTGGAGTGTATTTTCCATGTAATTATTATTTAACGATTAATATTTTTAATTATTTTGTTATCTAATAAAAGAGATTAGTAAACCCAGGCAACTTCTGCACCTTATTTGAACAATTTATTTATTTATTTTGTAAGATATAAAGCTTGGCAACGCAGATTAATCTATCTCGTGCTGTCTTATTTGTGCATACATTGCTGTTATTAGCTTTACACTATGTAGACATATTCGTTTGCTGATTTAATACGAAGGTGGTTCAGCAAGTATGTTCCGGAACAAGAAACGGTTATTGATCATGGTGTTACAATACTCATCTCCTGCGCAATTTTCGCGATTGCATCAACCTCAGCTCAATGTCTCCTGTTCTTGACGTTGTTGGCCTGTCCTTGCCGACATCCGTACAGGTTTGTCCAAACTGCTGACACCATTTCGATATAACTGAATGTGATACATTGCATATATTCGAAAATAAAGGCCACATTTGATTAAATGAATAGGTTATAATCGATGTTAATAATTAATGTAAATATGATCTGATGCATGTATGTAATTTGTATTAAGGGTATTGTATTGATTGAGATAACACCTGTGCTAAATCTTTAGTAGAAGGTCATTAAGTATTTGTATGAAAGTACAGGCCACGATACCGGACTGCTCGTTAAGCTATGGAATGTGTCGTATTGAAGTTTGTCCCAATGGAATGTTAAAAGGTTCGATCAGGGAAGACCGTCGCCTTAGTTCTGATACAAACTCGTTTCCTCGGAAAGTACTCGGGGAAAAACAATTTGCTGAGACACGGAATGTGTCTTTTTAACTAGCGCAGAGAAAAGTATTATTTCAATAGGTAAGGGTAACGGTGCATAATAACAATAAGGTAAGAATTCTCTCGAGAACTGAACATATATCAACCTTAGCTGACAGCATATGTTTTATAGCCCGTTTAACAGTAACATTTAGACACTCAACAGGTTTCTGACATAACTTTAGAAACAAATAGATGCTTCTTATTTATGGCCGAGACGTGGTCTATCGCGATTTCATTGTGGGTAAAACTGAAAGGGTAGAAAAGTGAAGGGATGGCAGTTCAGAAAAGTTTCCGAATATTTGTGGCAGGAATGTCCGTTCTTGTAATTACTATAACGGGAGAAGATTTATTTTAGAAAATTAGTCCAACTCAACTAATAAAAATCTTCCAAAATTAAGGAAGAACCAATAAAGTAGTGAAAATCGAACCGAGCTCCATAATTTTGCGGATCTAATTTTTAGCGGGGAAGGTTCCTAACAATACAATAAACTTTACGTCTAATATAATGTAAAAAAGTAAGAGATGCAGTTAGCAGTGATGCGATATCATTGAGGATTGAGCAGTCAAGGCTAGGAGTCAATGGTTCGAGTCGGAGGAAGAAATAGTAAGAGCTAATTGAAACAAGTGGGCGTAAGAATAGACAAGCAGAATCGGGGTGCGCAAAGTCTGTAGTCAGTTAAAGTGGTCAGTAAATGTGAACCGATAAGCATTATCTAGAAGTCAACTGAGATCTTCGAAACATTTCCAAGCTAATACGAAGAGTCCGATATTTTTATAATAACAGTGAGTAAATGGTGTCAACTGAGAACTTAAGTGTTTCCGTATAGCCTGCTAGATTTCCTACCCTTCCCTCTGACTCAAACGAGTCACAAAATTCCAAAATTTCTCTGAGATACAATACTCCCAATCCCGACGCAAAAGGGCATTCAACCAAGAAATCAAATAATCATTTAATTTCGTCCCCCTTATCTCACGAGCAACGACCACATCCTACATACGGCCCGTACACGGCCGAAATTTCACGATGAATTTTCCAAACGTTTTGCCCACAAAAAATCCCACAATCTTGAAGTTTGTTTCCAGTGGTACTTGCTCTACGGTGCACTCTTATTGCCACCATGAAGTTGGTTATACAGGAAGATCTGAACATGAGCGCTTTTTTAGAACGTCGGTCTTAGTGTAGTGGTAACCATACTTGCCTTCTAAACCCAAGATCGCGGGTTCGATCCTGCCCAGGACCGATGGATTTTTCGGGCATAAAAAGTCTAAGTATGGCTTCCTTCGGAAGGGAAGTAAAGCCGTGGGTCCCATGTCGTACATTTACGGCACGAAAAAGAGCCTCAAACCTGAAAAAAGAGACCTCTGAGCAAAATTTGTCGGCCGTTTCACGCCCTGAATTGAATGGGACGCTGATGATCTGAGATGTTAAAGAGAGTCTTTAAATGAAAAAAATAATAATAATAAATCACTATTTTTGAGCAGTGCTGCCAGGTTAGGAGACAACAAATGTAACTTGCTTTTTGAATCCTCCGCGTGGTACATTATCTGCAGTTCAAACCAGAATGAAACATAATGAAAGTGATAAAACGTTGATCATCATGTTGACTGAGGTCAAGGATATGATTGCGGTCATTAGCTAAATTTAGGGGGAAAAAAAACAAAAAAAAAAAACAAAAAAAAAAAAAACATGCCACCAGAAGCATGGTCAAAACCGCAAAGCGAGAGACTTTGGTTTCATGCATCGCTGGTCAGCATAATGGTGCGGAAAGACAAGGGCCTAATTCTGAGTTTCCGGTTTTACAAGTTTCCTTGTTATATTTCTTAAATAATAAAGGGTTTTAAAAGAAATCTAGAAGTTCACGTTCCATCACATACACGTATAACTCTCTGAATTTGTCATGAAATAAAAGAGAAACTCGATGTTTCTGAATACGGCCAGTTATTAATAATACTTTAAAATGTACCATTACATCTTTAGCTCCTTTAACCCAGTCATCCTTGAAAACAGTGGAAGCACTGATACTGCTACAGCATCCTCTGGGTCTGTAAATCGCTTCCGTCGCAGTCGGGTCAGGACTGTAAAGAAGATGGGTAGCAAGGTTTACAGAGGCACCTCTAGGAAGTTAATTGTAGCATTGCAGGTGTAGGCAGGAGTATTTTCATGGTGCAGTCCGATATTTCGGCTGTTTTTCATACACCTTTCGGAAAAGGTTTAAGAAACAAACATTCTATGATAACTTTCCTTCGATCAAGGAAATTGTTGTCACGTGAACACTAATGGAGAAGAACACCATCACACTCCTTATTCTCTTGACTTTTGTTGGGGCTCTCTCCTCTAGGAAGATCAAAACTGATGATTAACCTGTGTTTCCAGTGTTGACAGATTCATAATATGCTTTAGATAACGACCAGAGTCTCTGTTATTGTGTCTGCAGTATTTCGCAGCTAAACCACACTCTCTCTCCCCTGAGAGAGTGGGATATGCAGCGAAAAGCATTCTCTGTTAAATACTCGTGTAAGATTTAGAGACACTATTAAAGAATGCTCTAAGTTCTTATAGGACGAAGGGTTTTCTATCAATATTATCTTAATCGGCGATGTTTCCTACAGCACTGCCGTTGAAGGTTTTCCGTTTCTCTCTTCGTGTTTAAAAGATATGGCCTCTGTTTTATTCCGCGAACCAAATGAATATTTTATGGGAAGAAGTAAGGTTCCTTAAAGTCTGTGTAATTTTATCAATATACTGTTCCTGGTTTAATGTGCATTTTGAAACCTAATAAATTATTGCAAGGAAATGCACTCGCTCCAACTTCATTGCCCGACACTGAATTATAGGCATAAATGTTCATTTCAAGCCATATTACTGCGGCTGCAAAGATAGCAGCTAGTGTAAATTGTGTTTATTATATTTATATATAAAAATATGGGATAGCAAATGGCATAAATATTTTTGCATTGTTGTAAACAATTTACTCGGATCCGGGAACTTTCTGATTGCGCTTCTTACTTACTCAGAACAATAACGAAATGTTATCGGGACGAAAATTAACTAACTCCTATAAGGATAGCATAAAAGCTTGTACTTTTTATACCATGGGCATAACAAGTCACAAAATTAACGTAGTACTTATGGTGATTTTACACAGCGCGGCATATTTAATGTTGGTCTACTTGGGAAATCTGAGAAGTATTTGATTAAAATCACTAATATTCAGCATTTTATTACCTGAAGAGTTTTCGTCAAAAATGCATGCGTTCCTAAGTTTTCCTCTTATATATTACACTCGAAATTATACCTACTTTACCGTAGGAAGAGCCTAGAACCTTGAAAGCATAAGTCTTAGCACATTTCGCTTAAATTATTTTACCACAACTTTTGAACTGTTCCTTGATCTTCAAATGTTTTGTATCGTAGCACACGAGCCGTTCTAAGGAAGGGGTTATCGCTGTGTGAAATTTTATTTCTCACAATTTTATTTCTCACAATTTCAGTATCGTTGTTATATCGTTGTATTTTGAGCTTAACGCTTATTTTTTTAAAAATTTTTTATTCAAACTTTACTTCGCATATCGAGTTTTTTTGTAAAAATCAATAGCTGTCCATTGAACTACTTGGTATTATGCCATGGAGTATGGTTCATCACACAAGGTGAAGGCTTTGAAAGTTATTTAAAGAGATAAATATGTAATGAATGAGGTACAGAAAGGGCATCGCTCTTCTTACGACCATCAGTTCCTAAACCCATTGTTTTATAAGCATTTGTCTGTGTGTTATTTTTGTATCTGCTACAAACTTGGAAATGGAAATAAATGTTGATAATGCTGTACTTTTACTCTGTAGGAGTGATGTAGCAATTGAAGCAGAGCGAGTAATGCAAACAACCTTCTGAACAACGCAATTAAATTTATGATATTGTAAATAACTTTCAGACATATTGAAAAAAACTACTGGAAGACGCGAAAAAAGTTACCAGTAGAGTTTCAATATTTCAACACTGAACACACTTTTTAAACGTAATTAAGATTCCTTTGTTTTTTCCCTTTGCTTATGTTTGATTTGGAAATGGTGGTTCTGTGTGCGTGATTATTTTCATTTTTTTTTTTTTTTGTTTGAGTGAGATGAGGAACGCAATTTACTTATTTCTTAACGCAGGATAAAATGCACTTAAATCCCCCTCCCCAAAATGGTATCACTGAAGATTGCCAAGAGAAAAAAGAGGGTTAAAATATTGTTGATAATCAGGGTCTTTGAGAATGCCATTGGAATGCAAATTTTTTACAGGTTTTCCATGCACTGGTAGTGAATTGCTTTTATTCTGAAATTGATTTTTTGTTTGAATGTTTGTAAGATGGAATCATTATTTAATAAGAGAACGTAAATATTTTATGTACACATATTGATTCCTTTCAATCAGGTTAATGTATCCGCTAATAATATCTCTGCTGTAATTAAAAGTATAATATAACCTAAGCTGAGTGTAATTTATAAAATAATTTACAAGAATAAAACATATAGGATGAGGCACTTAAAACTGTTACATCAAATATATCTTGGACTATTAAGGATATAGATTTGGGGTTTTCAGTAAATTTAAGGACACCTAAGGACCCAAAATATTAATCTATACAAAATTAATACAGTTCAGAAAAATAGACTATTAGTACAAAATTATAAATTTTTGATCAATAACCATAAGTGCAGAAGAAATTAGTTAAATGGATTTAGAATAATAATGGATTTTACGACTATCTAATTGATGCTAAAGCTTAGTCCATTAAAAGCAAGTGAACAGTAAAAAGGTATTTAAATAAACATTTTTCAGCTCTTTCTCACTCTGATTACATTCAAATAAATTATCTGAAGATGACTCGATATCCTGATTTCACACGTCTTGATTTTTTCTATGGGGAAAACTGCAGAATGTAGTTTTCAAAGCTGTGCCACGAAACCTCAAAATATTCAGCATCAGCAGCTTGAAGTATTATTTCTTCCAAAATGTACAATCTCTAGAACGAAGGCTGGAAGCGAATAGTTACCATTTTGAACTTATATGAGATTTCTAAGACTTGTGGTAAGAGGGTAAAATGCTGAGAAACAGCTGAAAAACCCTATTTAATTACAATATTATTTTTATAAGCTACTAATGGATAACACTTTTAACATGGATTACTGTTTGGCACTAAATACTGTTATTATTCCAATTTTATTTAGTTTAATATCTGCTACACTTAAGTTGATTGATCATTTTGTGCTTAAAATACTATTTTTGCATTCTTTATATGCTTGATTTATTGGTATTTATATGTTCTTAAATGTAAAGCAAATTGCTCGTCGACATCAATAATATCATAGGAAATATTTGAGATGACACTTTTAAGTGCCTTATCCTGTAAATTTGACCTTAATCTTGAACAGCATTCTTATCTCTGTTGATAAATGTATGTTGATTTCATCATAATCAGGAAGAGAATAAAGGAAATATTTTTAATTCAACAATAATAATATCTATAGCATTAGATATGACAAAGGCGGTTCCTTATCGTTGTCATTGACACTAAAGAAACGAGATTTAGCCTATTGTACACATTAAATATTTTAGCCTCATGACACGAAAATATATGGGTTACAACTTTTTGTAGTCTAACTTTCTAAACCCATCAGGCTTTGGTTAGCAGTCTGTGAAAAAGAAAAATTTTAAATTCGTATTCGTTATTGGCATCTTAATAATATTTATAAGGGAAGGGTGGAGTACAGAGTGGACATCAAAAATGAGGAAAGGCTTAGACAAAATTGGACTAGGAAATATAACAGTTAATGCTCTCGGGGGAAAGAATTTGCCCACTGTACGGAGAAAGCGATACCTGGAATCATATTCTGGCAGAATGTAGGGAAAAGGAGATTTTGAGAAATGGGCATTTACTACCATAATTTCTGAATTCCAACAGAAGTTTGAACATCTGCCGGAAAGTGTTGGTGCATGAGAAATACACACACAAATCGGAAAAATATCTAGCGAAGACCAGACAAAAAAAGAATGTAGTGAAGAGAGGGGAGTTGGGGAGTCCAGTAAGTAAAGCGAAGGGGGACTCGGGATAAGTGTTCTATTCATGTTTGTATATATGTATATGCATAAAATTACTCATAGAATTCTTTTATGTATATTGATGTGCTTGCATATATGCGTATGTAGTATATTTTGATTGTTAAAAGGACGGTATTAACATGTACGTTCGTAAGGCCTATGCGGCAGTGATACTTACTTGTGTGTACTTTAAACTGCTACAATAAAAGCCCATTACTACTTCTTGTGTAACCAATGAAAGAAACTTACCACCTCATCCAAGAATTTATATTTCAAATACGTCATAATGCCTTCTTACTGCTGATTGAAAGTAAGAGATGCAGCTCCTGCCTTTTATTTTAGACCAAAAACTAGTTTTAAACATTACAGGTTACAAGTATATCATACCAAATTACTTATTCAACAACTTAAATGCTAACTTTGCGCATCAGAAAGTAAACTGACTGATCGCCACGGGTGGCCGAGGTCATTAAGGCGCGGACTCGTGAGCGGGAGGTCTGGGGTTCGAATCCCATCAGGACCGTACTCCCTGACTGAGGTTTTTTCAGGTTTTCCCCAGTCCTCATAAATGGAAAATGCCGGGGAGGTACCCTAAACTTAGGCCTGGAACGTTTCCTTCCTTATAAATAAAAATGCTTTCCCAATTTGTCATCTCATCTCATGTATCATCAATGTCCATCGCCTGTGGTGCCTAAGTAGTAAAAACGGGCGTTGAACACCATTCATTCATTATAGTAAACTGAGTTTATACAACTAACAATAAGCTATTCTCTAGATCTTTCTTGACAAGCCTTTGTTCTTGAGTATGCACTTAAAGGCTTAATATAAGCCTACTAATTAAAAACAGTAGCAAATCACAACTTATTAAGTTTTCCACTAGTCTTGAGACTAGACTAGACTTGAGAGGCTTTAAGAGGATGCAGTAATTTCAAGCTTAAATAGCAAATTGTTGTATTTCTTAAACCATCTAGCAGATAAGAGCGTTGGTCTAAAACCAGCTGCGTACGAAGAGGGAACAATTATAAAATTTCACCTTGTATCTGCTTTTATCTGTAGTTCTTTGCCCAAACCGAAATTAGCTTGTTCATATATTTTAAAAATTTAGAGAACATCGTCACGAATATTCAAATCAATAAATTAAAGGAAGAACGTTGTGGAATTCAGAAATATGTCAAATGTTAAGATGAGCATAATCACCATCACTTCATGGAATAAAAATTATTCCTGTTCTGTCTTCAGCTTTCCATTTTTGATGGAGGCAATGTTTTTCTCCGCTCATATAAGGCAAAGCCTGGTAAGATAATCTAATTTAACATGCTTTCCATGTGTACACCCAACGTCTTCTATAGTCTCTCACTTTTTCATTTAATGAGAAAATTCCCTGTTCCCCACGTATATCTTCGTATTTAATGTGATCCATAAGAGAACTTCCTTTATTCCTTCTAAGAAATTTCATCTCTGCAGATTGTATCTGCGTTTCTTCTCTCTTCCTCGTCCAAAATTTACAAACCTACATTAGAATTGGGACTCCAATTACTTTATATAATTTTAATAGTATAACTTTCTTTCTCAAATGCCTAGTTATTTTACCATAAATATTTTAAAATTTCTTTAATTTTATACTTAAATCTTCATTATTTTTACATTCTAATATTTAAAGTGTTTAATTTGCAATACGGTTTTTTCCTTCTACAATAATTTTGCTTCGTTTTGGGTTTTTACTCGGAATGTCATCACTTTTGTTTTAAATGTTGACACTTTAAGATTTGCCAATCCTATTTAATTGACACAAATAACACAAATAATGCTACATCTTTACTTGCTTCATTTATAAACTAACCACCAGAGAACAGTAGAATACTTAGCCAAGAGTTTGAGTTCAATACCATTTTCCATTCTCTTAGAACATCGTCAATTTAATATTAAAAAGTGTAGGGAACAAGGTACATCCCTGTCTTAACAACTCAATTAATTTTTATTTCATCCGTTAATCTATCCTCTATTTTAAGTGCATTTATTGTTTTTAGTATAATTAATGGCAGCAATGAAGTAAAATTTATAACCTATTTTCTTACAGATTTGCTACAGCTTTTTATGGAAAATATGTATGACATTGTTCTCAAATTGAATGTAAATATATAACACGTTTACACAGTACAATTTTATCACTTAATACTGAAACCGTAATGCTGTTCTTAAAAGTGTTGCTTATTAATCGTGTTGCCACATTTTTTCATATAGAACACACAGTTTATTTGTAGGGTTCAGAAGTTCAAGTCCTGAAAAGACTAATTTTGAGTGAAAGTATTCCCTTAAGCAGAGGAAAATCTGGTATTAACTATCAATAAATTAAAATAATGGTGTTTTATCGTAACAATACATAAGCTAAATGAACATTAACTTACGTTATTCCACAGAGATTAAAACAATATGATCTAAAATTACGATTCATTACTAATACTTAAATTTAAAACCCGCTGTCCATCTTGAAAATTTAATTTCCACGTCACACAAGCTGTTTAGGAATGTATATGCACACACAGATGATGCCAAAAATGTATACACCCTTCAAGCAAAGAAAAACTGTATAAAATACAGTCTTGAAGAACGGGTTTTAGTATACACATATTAGAAAATAGATTCTTGCAGAGAACTGGTAAGGCGATTCCCAAGAAAATATCCTTGCACTGGCGTTTCAGGAAGAGAAATTGTTCGTGAACTTGTTAAAAAGTTACAAGAGACACTGTCTCTTAATGATAAGACACGTGTTTCGTTCCGCTATGTTCTTATGGAAGAAAAATAAATGAAATATAGGATATTACTACGCAGATACCATCAATTTATTGCCACTGAGGGGCATCATTTTCAACATCTCTTATAAATAGACACCAGAATACCTTAACCAGAATGAAGATGATTTCGTTATATTGGCAATGAACTGTAGACAAGTGTAGGTCTACACACAAGAACTACTTCAGAACTACAAACCAGTCTCTCCCCTTACGCCTGTCATTCATCACTTCTTGTTTACCTGCAGGGTGGTGACTCATAGTCTTTGTTTGAGTGTACCTAACTATATGTTAAGTGCTTAAGAATTTCAGTGCATGTTTATAGCATTATTACTAGTTTTCAATGCAGTATCGTTTTATTCTTTCAGCAAACCCTACTAAAATAAAAACACTAATTTTACGCGCGGCTACGCTATCTCGCTTTATTCGACTGGGGGGACTGCACTTCCCCAGTAAGTAGCCGCACTCACGCGACCCGTAACTGAGATAACCACACTGTGTAATAAGTAATTTGGAATTCGTTATAACATGGGCCTTCAAACTTCCCTTTCGCGGACCAAGTTCTTACGCACATCTAAGATTAAATCCTGAATTTGCATCCAATATATATATATATATATATATATATATATATATATACATACACACTTTCATAGTAGATATCTATTTAATATATTTCAGAGTTGGACCGAAAAACAACAGTAATGTGTAGTATGATGTTCTGTAAACAGATGTGACTCACATACATTATGTCAGCGTTGCTACGTGACAGGTAAATCAACAATGAACAAATGAAGTCAAGACTATCGATTGATGTTATGTAAACATATGTGACTCACATTACGTTATGCTAGCGTTGCTACAACAAAATGGAGTCAAGATTATCGTTTGAACAGCGAAAAGCAATTTTTAAATGGTTTTGGAAAACCGAGAATGTTCTTGAAGTTCAAAGGCAATGGAGATGCATGTACAGAACAGAACAACCGCCAATGCAAATAGCAATTGCACACATTCGAAACAAATTTGACACTCATGGTACCATATGCGATGTTCACAAGGGCAGATCTGGCAGATCACATTACTACCGAGATGTACGTGTGTACTTTGATGACAATCTTCCAAGGACTTGATAGGAAGTACAGGTCTGATTGAGTTTCCACCGCATACTCCGGATCTAACTCCATTGGACTTTTACCTATGGAGAACTCTTAAGGATTTTGTATACCGTAGAAAACCAGCTACACTGACAGCACATCAGGAAGAAATTGAAACGGCATTTGCTGCAATCGCTGAGAACACTTTCGCAACAGTAGTTCAACGTACTTAGAAGTATATCGACGCCGACTGTGGGGATTTTGGGTAACTGTTGTAACTGTAAAAGTCTAAGATTATTAGTGTTCATAATTTTCTCTTTGTGTGAGTTCAGTTTTGTTATGTTAACACAGCTTTTTCTTTGTTTCAAGTGTGCACACACTTTGGCCCCCTCTGTATATGTATATGTATATGTATATATATATTAATTTGTTCATAAATAGTTCAAAAAATTTAAAGATATAAAGAAATAAATGCTTATATTTTCATGTTGCGTTGTAGTGTATTCTAACTCAATAGTAAAAATCATAAAAATAATATTATACTAAAAGCACAAAACAATATTGATAAAACGTACAGTACATAATTACTCAGCATTACTGATTAATTTTAATTTAAGAATGAGATAGATGGAGCAGCATCTCAATTAAAAGCTATATATCAACTTAACAGGAGAACGTTTTATTCTGAATTCTGAATCGTGAATCTATAATTTCCAAGCGGTTTCTATGATTTTTTTTAAATAAATGAGTGCAGAGAAAGTTTTTTCATACAAGTAAGCTGCTATGAAAAGAACAAATATTTTCATAGCCTTCTTGGATAGTTCTGTAAATTGTACGCAATCGCCGCATAAACATAGCGTGTTGTTGCAACGGAGACTATGTCGGTGTGTTCCGCCAGGTTCACATTTTCCTCATGCCTATTTGAAAGCTCCTTCCGGATCAAAGTTGTCTTCAGTTTATTTCTAATTTACTTTACCTCAATAAATGTACATTCTACATTTGTATCATCTTTCGTTTACTTGCAATTCATTCTTGAAATCGATGCACTGAAGAATAAATGTTAATAGAAATCTTAATACTTGGCAAACCCCATGGAACAATCTCGCAAATTTCCGGGGGTTTCACGCTAAAGCAATAAAATAAACTTTTTAAATATTTTGTTTTGGAAGCTTGAAAGTTAGATATTTTTTGCTGTTGTTCGTAGTATTTATGTTTGTATATAAATTCTCAAAAAATATCAGAATATAAATTTTGTTATTGAACTACTCAATTATTGATTTTAAAGGAAATTTAAAGCATAGTTCTGCATATGTAGAGTATCGCATTTGTGATTATAATGCAGTAATTTATTATAGATATTTACATTAATAATGATGTATTATAATTAACACATTTTCTGTAAAATATTTAACTAGGTGGTCATATAGATTCTGATCGGAATACAGTTTAACATTAGTTGACAGCTTGTCTGTAAGATTAATTACTTTATAACTGATCTTAATTCTAGAATGTTAAAGTTCTTTCGACTTATTTTAAAACGATTTTAAGCGCTTTTAACACACTAAATGTTTGTTCGATTGGCATGAACATGTATAACAATGGTGGGCAAAATGCTCGAGTACCACTGCTGGTAACTAGATTTTCTTCTTTTGCAATATATATTTTAAGTCGTTATTCTTTTCCCATGGAGTTGCTTTATATCTAAGAATATACAATTGTTGAAAACTTTAGCTACATTACTCAGTAAAAGACATCCTTTAGGCTGTCTTTCTCTATTTTTTTAAACAAAAACACAACATTATATAATTCTGTACTGTGATATCTTAAAGTCACCTTACTACGCATAAAAACCTAACAAGATAATTATTTATAATGTCGTAATGCCATAGAGCGAATGATGTAATTTCAGCAACGTGTTGGTCAATAACATTATAAAACTTACTGAAGCGCCATATAGTTTCCTTAGTCTCTAGCAGATAGGACTGAAGATAGACTAGGTTAGCAAACAATCCTTGCACAGGGCTTTGAAACAGAAACTGAAAGATTTTCCTCTTGAAATAAATTGTTCAAAATGAGCTAGAAATTTCAAAACTGAGTTGAAATTTTAAGCAAGTAAGTTGAACAGAATCGAAGGGAAAGCAAACAATAACCTTTGCTTATGATCACTTTCGCGTCATTCTCTCAGCTTGTTACCCAAGTCCTCCTTCAAAATTTTTTCAGATAAATGCAGAGCAACCGACCTGTCTTACTCAAAGATGGTGCTCTCGTGTTATATGACCACTCACCTACATATAGCCAAGGAATTAGTCCATCATTCTATGAATCATTCCTCAAAGCTCAAAAAACTATTGAAATAAATATTTTGGCAGGCGTAAGTGCAGTAAATTTAGATTTTGTGTAGAAACCATGTTTTTAATAAACAGGCCTAAATTTAATTTGCCTAATTCTTCTAAAAATATATAATTCCCATGCATGCCTAGAGAAC
>CM060846.1:34377500-34385000 GCA_030762175.1 Metallyticus violacea
GGTAGCACATTGCTCCCTGGGCTGTTTGTTGTTTTTAGTTATTCTTAGCCAATATCTAATTGCATTTATTTTGCTGTAGACTACATCTTAAGTGTTGATACAAAGACTTTTGTAAAAGTGTCGTTGCTTCAATATACAGAGCTTTGTGTTTGCTCCGTTAGATAGCATAGCATATTAGGAAGAAGTTGGTTGCTTTCATGTTCAGAAACACAATGAATTGTTACGGTCACCAATATATATATTCGACCTTACATCCCCGGCGAGTTTTTTTTTTTTTTTTTTTTCAATTTTTGAAGGCAGAAGGATTTAATGGAACCGAAATTTAACGATTGAAGAATGTGCACAATACACTAACGTTCGCCAAAGGTCCTGAACTCCGCCACAACCGTTTAAATTGGTTCCGCAGCCAACATTGACTTCTTCGCTCTGGATATTCATAATCTAGTGACGTACTGGCACACTTGCTCAAACACACTAGGCGACTACGTATATCTACGTATTCTAACCAGTAAACTATTACAGATAAATAAAGGAAGTTTATTTTCATTTGGGCAACCACTATACTTCTTATATGAGGGTAGATCCATAAGTTTCCGGCCTAAGCATTTTCTAGGCATGATAAAGATAAAAACTGTATTTCATTTTTCAGTATATATACCCTTTATTGCAAAACACTTCTCACTTCTTTGAATTAACTTTTCAATTCACCCCATTCAAAAAGTCAGAAGTCGTCAGCAAATAAGGGATAAATAGTATCCATCACTTCTTCATCACGCTTAAATTTCCTTCCTCGAAGGTCCTTCTTGAGTTTTGAGAAGAGGAAATAGTCACTAGGAGCTAGATCTGGGCTGTAGGGTGGATGGTCGCCTCCTTGACGCCACATTTTTTCACCGCTTCCTTTGCAACAAGAGCTGTGTGCACAGTCGTGAAGAAGGCGAACACCACCACTCAGCTTTCCTCGCCTTTTCTCTTTGATGGAAGCACGTAGTCTGTGCAGCAGGCCAGCATGATACTCCCTATTTACTGTGGTGTTCCTCTCCTGAAGTCAATGAAGAGCATTCCTTCACAGTCCTAAAAGATTGTGGCCATGGTCTTCTTGGTTGACTGAGTGACCTTGGTCTTTAGAGGCGGTGCTTCACCAGGTTTACGTCACTATTGATGCTCTTTCGGACAAGAGATCATAATAGAGGATCATTGTTTCATCTCTTGTAACAATGGTTTGCAGAACTTCTCTCTCGTAGCCACGAGCTCCAAAAATATCTGACAACAGATGACTCGTTGCTGCTTTTGAACTCAGGAAAGAAGTCCAAGCACCCATATTGCACTAACCTTATTCATGTTTAAATGTTCATGAATAATGCGAAGGACTGTTGTTTTAGAAAGGCCCAACCTTGCTGCTATTTCTGTAACTTTGAGCCGCCGGTCTTGCATAATTTCTCCCTCCACAAGAGCGATGTTTTCAGGAGTGAGCACCTCCAAGTGCCGAACTGCACGCCCTTCGTCTTCAATGCATTCTCCACCCATTCGAAAAAGTTTTGCTCATTCTTTTACGGTAGCATACGAGGGGGATACTTTCCCATATACACCGTTCAATCGCTGTTTAATTTCCTTTGGAGTAAGTCCTTCTTTTGTATAGAACTTAATAACATCTCGAAACTCCATTTTAAACATGTCACAATCTTCTACACATAGCTTTCTTTATGCAACTATATCTGAACAACTGAACACAGCTGAGCGAAAGTTACAGCTACAATTATTTACTTAACAGATAAGGGTTTTGTGAAAGCGATAATCCTTTTCGGCGAGGCCGGAAACTTACGGATCTACCCTCGTACTTCGTCACTGTTATCTGTTGCGAAGAAATTGAATGAACATATAAACAATAACGTTACCTGGGAAATTGAGTAGGTATTCATATTTTCGAGCGGTTTAAATGACCTTTACTCACCTACTAGAACGCAACCATCACACACAACAATTGGCAACGGACTAAGAGAAATGTGAGGTGACTTTAAATAGAACTAATGTAGAATAAACATATAGTTGAAGATTTCGGAATCGGTAACTCTCTTTTTAAAACCTCTTCGCATTACCTTCGCAAATGAAAGACACCTAAAATAATTTACAGCTAATGTAGTATAAAGTAATTACCTTTAAGCTTTCTTACTAAAATATTTGAATTTTTTAAAAAATAATTGCAAGAAATGCAGATACAAAGAGCTTTATTTACTTTTCCATAACCTCTAATATCTCGCACCAAACACAAATAGAAAGTAGAAACCTCATATTGTCATGAAATATTAACTATTTAAAATATCAAAGAGATACTCTACCACCTGAGTTACATCTGGTGAAACTTTCTCAGGTCATTATAATGAATATAATTTACTCCGCAATATTCCAGAACCAGACAACTTTCTTGTAATTCCAAGGTATAACATATACACAAGGAATTGCTCAAGAACACATAAATAAGTCTGCCAGTAGAGTTCTTGTAAATATTCAAGAAATGTAGCAAGGGAAAATTTAAATGTCTTCCGTTATATGTCGTCAGTTGGATATTGCGTAAATGTTCCTTTATCTGGAACTTATTTCTTAGGACACATATTTTCTAAACTATTAAGTGAAGTATCACTCATTTTACCATGCAGTAAAGTGTTAAAAACAAAATAACTGATAATTCTTAAAAAAAAAAAAAAGTGCTTTTATGTATCAGTCTCGTGACAAAAACAATTGCCTAACTACAATGCAGAAGGTAAAACAGCAACGTGCCTATAATGGTTCATGGCACTCACTTCACTGAGTAATAACACAGTTTCTTTTTAATAAATCCAGCATTAAGTGATGTGTGTGCATTCCCAGAACAAGCTTTTCACTTCCTCGTGGTCTGCATCGAAGCTTCAATCTGTGTTTTAATTAATTTGATGTGCTATAAGTAAAAGTAAGAAAGAAAAACACATGTTCTAGCAATATCGCCATTGTATTCAACTTATTAACTTTTAAATAATGTGCAAGAAACAGAGAATGACAGAGGATCTCAATTCAGAGTCGGCTATGTGTATTATTTATTTTTTGTTATGTCTGATGAGTCATGTCATCTTTTGTAACAAAGGCTTAGGACTAATTAGTGACAACATATTCATGTATTATAGTTATTTTTTTAATTCATCAATTTTATTAGGTAAGTTGAGAATACACTTAAATTTGGGGGGAGAAATTTCTAATAACCAAATATTTCTCAGGATATGTGTAAAATTCCCATTTAAATAAATTAGGTTATAGTAAGATATTAGTTCTGTCTTAAAAGTTAAGTGACTAAGTTTTGATATATATATATATATATATATATATATATATATATATATACTTCTATGGGTAATATATTAAAGTGTATTACACAATTCTAAAATTGAGCTGTTTATATTCTTACGCTTGAACATCAATTTGTCAAACACGTTCATGACTTCAAGTTGAATTTGGTCTACTGGATGAATATTCCGAGTTATAAACCTTTCCGTTCACGTGTCACAAGACATTAATTATACGGCGAGGTTATTTGAGCTAATGTCCGCAAAACGTAGCTGCTTACTGGGAGAAGTCAGGCATCAAAGCAGTATAATGCATGTTCCGGTAGCAGCTTGCAGTAAGTTTGAGGTTAGGCTTAGTCAGCAAGTACGCATACGCGTGTTACTCGATGCTTATGTTGTGATGAACGAATAATTTGTCCCTCTGTGAGAAGGGGGAATCGTGAACATAGTGTTCTTATGGGAAAACGTTAGATGAAATACAGGAATTTTCTATGCAACTGCCGGCAATGTATTGCCAAGGAGGGGCATCCTTTTTAACGTCTCTTATAACACAGGTTTGTCCCATTATTATCAGTTTTATAACATGTCATTTTATACTATCAGTAACAATAACATCAAGGGTGGTATAGAAAACACTAGACAAAAAGTTGACCCTCTTCTAACAGGGGATGTAAAAGTTGAACTTTAGCAGCACGGTGCTCATTATCCGCACAGTGAACAGCTGCACTCTCTACCTTTGCTTCCAGACTCACTCACATTTGACACTAATACACAACTCAATAGTAGATGTCGACGATATCTACATTAACACCATTACAAGTATTATATTTGCAGTCCAAGCGCCGTCTGGGCGAGTAAACTATACTTGCATCAGATTAAGAATCTAAGAATGCCGAATCTACTTGACTTAATACATATCCAGTCAAAATTGGGCTACATGTGGCTTTTTAGAAACCACCTTCGCCCCGCGATCATTTAGAAGTATAAAATTCCCTGCACTGAATAGTTCTCTTCCTTTGCTCGATCATTTTTTTGCCTTTGTTCACATTGGTATAAATATTACATTAAAAATACTAGCTTTATGAGTGGCGACACCTTATTTCCGGTTGCGCTTTCCCAATAAATAGCTGCTTGCAGGTGGCTGATTACTCAAATGACCTCACTGTATTGCTATAAATTAAAATTTAAAACGTTTACATTATTCCATAATGATTAAAGTATTTTATTAACAAAAGTTTATCTATTATAATATTTGTAATTACAAAAATAGCAAATGTGCTATAAATATATATATATATTAGTATTGGGGCATTTGACGTGAAAAATAATAAATAGATAATTCAATAAGTACGTACTATATATGTTTCTTCAATAATGTCCACTTTTTCACAATTTAAATACAAAGGCCACAATTAAGAAGAAGATTTAACTAGCAGAACTAAATTGGTTACAGAGAAATTTTAGTGATCTATTTTTGTTGAAATTTATTTAAAGTGGGTTTGTTATGCCTACTGTAACATAGTTTTAAAAATGAATGGCGGATTAACGCCCGT
Source organism: Metallyticus violacea (assembly GCA_030762175.1). NCBI lineage: Eukaryota > Metazoa > Arthropoda > Insecta > Mantodea > Metallyticidae > Metallyticus > Metallyticus violacea. The sequence continues at coordinate 34,382,362 of CM060846.1, forward strand.
TTTTGCTACAGAGGCACCACAGGCGGTGAACACTGGTGATATGACATGAAATGATATATTGGGAAAGGATTTTATTTATTTTTGTATTTATTATTTTTTTTTTACGGAAGGAATCATTCTAGGCCTTAGTTTAGGTTTCCTTCCCGGCATTTGCCATTTATGAGGACTGAGGAAAACCTGAAAAAAAAACACAGTCAGGGAGGACCTGCCTGGAGGGACTCGAACTCCAGACCTCCCGCTCACGAGTCCGCACCTTAACGACCTCGGCCACCCTTGCCGGTGTAGTTTTAAAAAGTGAAAACAGGGTTATAATTATTAAGGTTATTAAAAAAGTGAAGAGAAAGATTTTGTTTGAGTAGAAGAATATTTCATTAGGAATGTGCCTTACATTAATGCAAGTATTCTACCTAGAAAAATGAGAATTAAAATATATGAAAACCAAAAGTTTATTAATAAAGAACCTGTGATAAGGCAAATAAAATTTTTTGTATAAAAAAAAATTAGTCCTATAACTATGGGATGATTAGTAGATAAAAAGACCATTCCTGATATTATTCTTATTTTTATTAAAAATGCAGTAATATCAAAGAATAGTTTACGGAAAAATATTAGTTTTGGAAATAAAAAATAATGTTCGATTTCATTTGCTTTAAAGTTTTAAAATTTTTATTATTTTAGGTATACAATTCCAATGTTTTATTTAAACTATTAAAACTTGTGCTAATACAATTTTGTATTTCATTTTTATGCGGCTTATGAGTATTTGTTGCTTTAACAAGGTCTTATGTTCATATCTGACCACGTACCGAAATTCTGATCTCAAAATGGAAATATGAAGAATTTTTTACTGATTCTTATCTGATTCAGTTTTTGGGTCAATATTTTTGTAGCCATAGGTTTCCACGGTTTGCACATACTTATCGGAACAATTTTCCTTTAAGCGAGCTTTTTATGAGGATAATTGGAACATTTATCGCACTCTTTAGCAATAATTCTAAGATTAAACTGTTTTTGAACATTTACAGCAATAAAAATAAGTGCGATGTATATCTGGCTATAAAAAAAAAAAAAAAAAAAAAAAAAAAAAAAACGTGCCCATGTACTGCTAATATTGCTTTACAACTGTAGAAACAACCTCGAAATATAAGTTATATTTACGGTATTGGCTTCAAACTTTTTTCATGAAAGGTGCGGTACACATGTGGATTGTGTCATGTCTAACCTTAGCAGAGAATGCAATAATTTGCTTTTTGCACTGGTTATGAGAACATATCGTTAACTCAAATTCTGACTTTCTCTTGATAATATGTTATCTTGCTATTGTGTCATTGCAGAGTGCTTTTCTTGTACGGAGTTCAATATCATATCGTCTTTGCTGCTGTAACGTAAAAGTTTATACCCACTCTAAAGAGCCAGGGTGAATGCCTCGGAAATGTTTTAAGTTGTAGCGGACAAACAAATGAAAACAGAAACAATACTGGTATTATACAAAAGTATCATATTTTGCATATTAATAAAAGAAAAATTAGAAAAACTCTTATGTTAACCAAAGATTTTCAAATTATATTTTATATACGTTTTATTTAATTATCTAAATAAACCGAACTATACATAGACTTACATTTACTTCCCTGGCATTATTACAACTGAACATTTGCTACAGTTTAAAAGTTCTGTTTCCTACCCTATATTTGTTGTACAGGAGTTCAACTCTGGTACTTTCTTCATCTTTCCAACATGCATAGTGTTATCTTATCTACTATTCATCACACACCATGTCCTCCATTTACTTGACAACTCTTGTTAGCACGGCTCGCTCAAGGTCAGCAGTTAATCGCTCTTGCACATGTGTATTATTTTACAGTTATAGATATTGAAGCAATAACTAGCTAAAATTATGTTTAGCTGTTTCGAAAAAAGCACAAAAGAATATCCCATAAATCATGAATGATCAAATGGTTTGCATTCTTATTAATCTGCCGTTTATTACCAAAAATACATAAACGTGTTTTAATAAAAGGAATTTAAAAAATAAATAACTTGCAGATTGGGGTTTAGCTGGCTCTTGTACTAAAAAGGTGGGTTTCGTGCTTATCCGGCAGTCAGGTAAATACTAATGTATATTATATATAAACATTTTATTTAGTTTTATTTTTCTATGTTGGGAGTTGCTCTTTGTACTCTAATAGAAAAGAGTTCTTTAAAAATGTTTTCTTCTGGAAATAATCAGAAATATATATATTTCATAACGATAATTTTGATATTTTAAGTTCGTTTAAGTTGTACTATTGCATACAAAGAAGTTGTAAAGGAAAAGTGTGCGCATTGGCGAGACAGATGGACTGAAGAAATTCGAAAGGTTGTCTAGTGCTAAAGTATGGCAGTTGATCAACAAACTAAGGGATAGGCGACAAAGGCCAAATGAAATTTCACCGCAACAGTGGACGGCACACTTTATTGAAGTGCTGGGAGGTGGAAATGAGGGAGCGAACACTCCAAGGGGAAACTAGGGTGGGGATGGCAAGAGGTACCTATTCTGGACGCAGATATTTCTGCAGTACTTAGGCAAACGAAAGTTTAAAATGTGGCAAAGATCCGGAATGATATGGATTATCATTGAAAGTGCATAAGGCTGTGGC
>CM060846.1:34390000-34452500 GCA_030762175.1 Metallyticus violacea
AAGGGAGAGTACTGAAGTCTTGTTAATGAGAAACCCAAAATGATTACTCTTTCTGTGAAATTGTTCAATCTTCGAAATTTCTTCCAACACTTCCGTTTTAGAGACTGAAGTGTGAGGAGTAGCACCATTCTGTTGGGTCCACTGGTCATGACGCTTTCTAAGGTATATAACTTTTATGTCGTTTATCAGGAAGCGGTCCTGGACTGCAGACTACAGAGTGACTGTTACCAAATTTCAGACGATTCAGAATATCCTTAACAGTAAAATGCGCTGTCTATAAATCAAACTTTTTGAATTCTTTCATTATTTTCTTAAGCTCATGCACACGTTTGTTTTACAGTTGTTAACGTATGTATGTGTAAACAAATGCTGCAAATAAATTTTAAAAATTGTTTTACATATGTTGATTGCATTCGGAACTCTACTGAATCTTTTATTAGAACTCCGATGTTATGAGTATCACCCAGAATTAATATTTTCTAAAGTTCTAGCAGTTTTTGGCCTACCTGCATATTCTTGATTAGGCTATATAGGTTTAATTTTCTTTATATCTTTTTCAAGAGTGAGTCATATTCAAAGAGAATACTGTCATGGGTCAACTTAGGATCAAACCAAGCGAAACAATGATAATGGTAAAAGCACTGCAGGATGCAGAGACCCTATAGAACAATAATGATGGAATGAAACCACTAAAGGAGCAACCACAAAAGAAAAGTTCCCAAATACAAATAGTACACTATATGTGATCCTAAAATTAAGCCCAAACATTGCCACTATAATGTCAAACCAATGAACTAAATTAATCATTCGTTTCAAAATGATGGACGTTGCATAGTGTTAATGTAGTCGTGACTTACATGCAATAAATCTCTTAATATTTGAATCAACTGGGTTAGACAGTGAATGTGAAACCTTTAAAATTTGCTTAAGAAATTCAAGTGGCTAGTAAAGAAATAGGACTTAATCACTAAATATTTTGTAAAATTCACAAAATATAAAAACCCTAGGCACTTTCAAACTTTAAACCAAGAAGAACTAACGCTATCAAATTAAGGAATTTAACAACTTCAGCAATAATTAAGCTAGTATGTAATACAAGGCAATCCAATGAATTATGAACCAACTTACTGTGCTTTGCCTACAGGCTAGAGGGGCGCTCGTTGCCGTCTTCGGACATGGTAGAGTGGCGCGCACCTAACCATACAACTATTTCCTTAACTAATTTTAAATGATTTTACTTACCAACTTCATAAAATGAGGTGTTCAAACTGACCGTATGCAAGACAAACCTATAGACCCTGGAAAATTGGAAACCAAATATCCACTAGGAAACATTACTCAATGTGAACTATAGCTAATTTTGGATAATTTTTTTAAAGAGGTGCCAAAATGTATGGACCATGGTTTCCAGATTTAGTATCTTTCATAAAATTGGTAATGAAATATTTTAAAATAGCTAAGGTGACTGTTGTATAATTGTTCCAGCGTCAATCTTAAGTTACCCGCAAGCGGCAACAAGCGCCGCCTATAGGCAAAATACTGCAAGCTGGTTCTTAATTCATTGGGTCACTCTGTATTGTTTCATATAACGGAAAATGTTGAGAAAGTATAATAAAAAGAACAACTTTTTACTAATCTAAAGTTTCGTCATTATGAATTAAAAGGAAATGAGTTAATATGTTATAACAAGCATAAAATAAAGCAGGTTGCCTTGCCTGTAGTACAGTTGTAACTATTTATAAATTAATTTTAAAATTTACAAGGAGACCATGCGCAAAAGACTTGCCATTATTAACAAATTAAAATCGTTAATGTTTTATTGGCTCTTCCTGCATTATAAATACCTTTACTACGTGGGCATGCAGTCGTAACGTATAAGTGATAAATGTCTACCATGTACAAAGGACGGTTTTTAATTTCCTTGCACAAATACAAACCGGAGGTAGATAAAATAAAGAGAATATAATTGCGAAGGTACTTAAATGGAAAATGAATAATGGAATATCTTCCTTTTAATTGCTATTACATAACACCCGATATTAATGTTGGTTGTGTTTTGTTTTCAAGGCCTGTACGGAAAAAATAACTTTTAGTTTTTGAGTGGAATAAAACAATGCATGTATACAATAGTATTTTCTACCCAAATTGATAAACTCTTTGAGTACCAATATTCTCCTTTAAGGAACAATGGCCAAATATTAGATAATATTAATCTGCATACAAATCGTTGATCCAGGTTTTTGCTTGCATTGAGGTTTTGATAGAGCAGATAAAAATTATATATTTCGTCTCACTCTGACAATCAAATAGCTGAATAAAATTATGTTTATGATTGCTTTTCAGTTTCCAGGTCAGAAATACACAGCTAGTCTGATTATTACGCTTCAAAAACCAATATGGCTCATTTTCATGAACTGACAAATATAGCACCAACCCTTCCTGTGTTTCTCCTGTCTAAACATACCTGTCTGATATCATTTCCATCTAATTCTGCTGTTATTTTCTCGCTTGTTTTAATAATAAAGTCCATGTTTCTGCTCCATCATTCTGTACCAACCGCGAAACATTTGTTTTTAATTGCGGCATAAATCAGGACCTGAAACGGGACAATACTCATTTAAAGTTGAAAAAAAAAACACAAAAAATATATCCTTCAAAACAAGTTCATATGAATATCGTGACAGAGCTAATTGTGTTGCATATTTTGTGGGTAATTATGTCAGATATTTTTTCCCAACAGTTTACGAAAATGAGAGAACGTTAAGAACCATGTTATAATTAAGACTATCTGTGCACCAAAGCGGAAGAATGACGGGTATGTTACTTGTAAAGTGCTATGCCAGGTATTTAGCGTAAAATGTGTAACCATGTTTTTACGCACTTATGCACATTAAATACCGGTTATATTAATAGTCACTTTTAAACTCGAGGCAATTTTCTGGGTTGAGAAAACAAAATAAAATGTGGCATATCATTAGTAATTTTATATTTTTATATATATTATGTAAAACAACGAATTAAAGGAATAATAATCTAATTATACATAAAATTTGCCTTCAGTTCTCTTAGACTAACAAAGTTTAGAGTTCAAATAGTCTCCCATGGCCAATATGAAGGTTTGAGTTTATTTATTCCAATTTTATATAGTTTTTCAGATGTCTCATGTCTATTTTGCCATGTCACCTGTTTGTTTAGACCTAGCTAATGCCCTCCGTCAAATGGTATTTCATAAATATTATGCATTTCAGAATTAAAACAGAGTATAAATTAAACCCATGAACAGTAGCTGAAATGCAAGAGAATATATGACATATATTCTTATCTTCGGAAGCAGAATTTCTATGTATTTATTAATAATTTTCATTAAAGTCCAAAGAAATCAATGTTTATACATTATTTTTTCGATACACGCTTTTAGATAAACAGTGTTTTCGGTTTTGAGATTTGACCCCACCAAAGCGTTTGTTGCAAATAATTTTCCTGCAGTTGTGCTGTCATGATGTATTGCACATATATACTTAATACGAAATAGAGACAAAACCTGAAGTATTGAACGTTGTGATATTTAAAACAAGCTGCAGAAACCTGCCTGTGGAACTGACGCATAACATAACTGTTGGTTTATTTAGCGAAGAATTGATATGATTTAATAGAAAGTAAAATGAGGCCATTTGAGTCACGGATTTTCACTGAGGGAAGTCAGTCATCAAGGCAGTATAATGCATGTCCAGGCAGCAGCTTGTGCTTTTTTGAGAGAGGCTTTGTCAACGAATGGATTTTGTGTTCGTGTTTTACTCGGTGCTTTCATTCTGTTTAAATTGTATGCTAAGTTTACATCGTTAGTTAATTATTGACTTGAAGAACCGGATTTTATACACGACACATGTGAAAACAAATTCTTGCAAAGAAGTTGTAAGAAGATTCGCATAGAAATATTCTGGAAATGCTAATTTGTTAAAAAGTTATACGAGATAGGACTTTTCAATGACAATAAATGTGTTTTGAACCGCCGGTTTTTAAGAAGAAAAATTAAATGACATACAGAAATTCTCTACGCAGACATCGGCAATGTTTTGCTGCTGAGACATAATTTTCAACTTTTCTAATAACACAGGTTAGTGCTTATTATTATGTTACAAATACAGTTCATTTTATGCTTTAAGTAAAAAGGTGGCCATTAAATTTAAAATCCAAAAATACTTCGTAATGTATTTCTCAAGAACATTGTTTAAAGGTATGAGAATGTGCTATAGACGCGCATGCTGTTTTGCTTTGTCACAATGAGAGCACTACTAGTGCTATTGGAAAGAACATTTCCGTACCTTCATAAAATACATTTCTCGGTCTTGCGGTGTGAGTCATTGTTGAAGGTTACAGTATGTTTAGTAATAAGAGTTTTCTTAAATCCCACGGTGTCTGAGAGATAATTAGTGACGTGTGTGTCTAATAAACACGTTTTTTTTCAGTAGTGTTGTTTTTTATTTAGGCAAGTAGAATTAAATAGTTATTTACATTCTATTTTTGAGATTCTTTTCAGTTAATAGAATTGCAATGTTGTAATACATGATTTAGGTAGGAAAGGAATAAAGCATGAATGCTCTACACCAGGGAAAATAAAGCAAATTAAATCAGCGCGAGGGAATGGTCAAAATTTTGGCAAAAACTTTGCAAGAATATAGGAATAAGTTGAAAGGGGAGTGGTTTTAGAAGAATTATTTTCCAACGACCCTGGTGATGTTTCTTTTCCTCCTGAATGTAATTTTGCCTTTCATCACGATAATGCGCCTTCACACACGTCTGAGATGGTTGCTGCAAAGCTACATGACGTTCGCTTCCAAGAGTTACCACATCCGCCATATTCGCCAAATGTAGCACCCAGCGATTAAGTTTTGTCCCCAGACTTAAAGAAATGACTGAATTCACATCAAATGACGAGGTTGAAGCTGAGAGAGACGCTTATTTTTCACAATTGGACAAATTTTATTTTGCTAAGATTATTAAAAAGTTGGAAAGTCTTGTACTAAATGTGTGGATTTAGAAGGTGACTGTTGAAAAACAGAAAGAAAAAAATTTCTTAAATCTTGTGTTTTGTTGGTTCAGACCGAGAACTTTTACAACGCCCCTCGAGGTACGCTAAAGATAAAATTAAACTGCAGATTCTCTATTACGTCCTTGCCTTCTAAGGAGCAGGATGTTGGATCTTCTCTTTATGGGTACAAAGATAGCGTCACTCCATCACATGGTCCTAGAATGAACAAACCTGCACTGCAATTCGGTATGTATTTTTGAATTGAGGTGCATGAGATTTCGGGGTCACTCTAATTGTGTCATTCTACAACAACATTAAGAACATATAGAAAACACTGGACCAAAAATGTGTTCTAACATGAGATGTAGAAGCTGAACTTTAGCACGTTTGTGATTATCGGCAAAGGCCTTAGCTTCCGAAACAATAAAAATGGCTCCAGATGCATATTTTCAAACAGTTTCTGCAAATCTGATGGGATCTTATCTTAAAAACGTGTTACTATCTTTAATTTGAGAGGTGGTTGAGATATCAGTTCGAAAATTCCTGGAAAAGGAATCATAGGAGAATGAAGAGCCAAAGTTGGTAAAAATGACAAACTGAATGAAAATGCACAGTTTGCTCTTGCCATATGAATAGAAAGATTGGTATAGCACTATGTCTGAAATGCTTAAGAAAGTGAACCAAAATATGTGACTTGAAAACTTTTCTGTGCTTAATGTCTCCAGGATGAAGGCGTTGTTTGGTTGTGCCTCCACATTGGTGGTACAGCAATGATTTTATACATGCGTGGACACAATCTTGGCGATGTAAATGAAATTAAAGAGATGATTTCATCTCAGGAGTGTTTGTGTTGTCACTATGGGTCTTTTCCAGAGACAAAAGGAACTTTTCAGGGAAGAACAGAATACTAGCACAACATTTCAGTTTTATTATAAACCAGTAAACGAACACTACAATTACAATTTGAATCTTTAACGACTGGAAGGCAATAAGAATGAACAAACTTGGCCGAAATGTATGTCTCTCGGTTTTATGTCCCGTTCTGAGAATTAAGGATTGTTACACGTGTTCAGCCGCATTCTTATCTTCCGGATTCACTTACTTTTGACTCTAATACACATCCCAATAGTAGAGATGGATACGTCGATGTTATCTACATTAACACCATCACAAGCATTATGTTCGGAGTCGAAGCACCGTCCGCGCGAGAAAACTATCTAAGTGTGCCTAATCTATTTGGCCTTATACATTGCACTATTTTACCGCCGCGATCATTTAGAAGTATAAAATTCCCTACACTGAATAGTTAACTTCTGACTACATTATGTCATGTGGCGCGAAATTTTAGCGTCACCACGCGAACATCGTTCAGTTTCTATTTCCTTCCACGTTCAATAAGTACTTACAAGCTGGTTTAAAAGAAATAATGTATTTTCCTTTGATGTGGCCAATTTTCATGAGTTACAGTTCATTGCATTGTTATAACTTAAGTTTCACATACATATCAGATTTGCATACGGGGGACAGGCTGCTGAATACCTTTACAACTTTCTTTGTGTGAAAGCAACGAGTGTTAAATATTTGCTTAATAGTAATCTTTAGTGAAATTAATTCAATTAAACGTACACATTAATTTTCCATTGATCCAGGAAATTAATATTTGTGTGATCTTGCGTTTTCGTGTCTGTCAGGCACACTTCCGATCTTTACATTGGCTTAAAAATAGGTCTTATACTATCTAACCAGTAAGTTAGTCTGATATGGGCAAGGGACAAATCTTCAACTCTGTTTGTTTCTTTAATTTCATTTACCTAGCGCTATCGTATAATAGAATGTCGTAATGCAAACTGTTCAGTTCAACAAGTGATATATATATATATGAAATGGGAAGACCTGTCGTGATCTATTTGATGCTTCTCCCCCCCCCCCCAATGTTCTTACACAATTTGGCGTTAATTTATGTTGCAGACCTTGCCTTTCTCTTGCGTTTAGGCAGTCGTGTTTTACTGCATGTTTCTTAATCTAGAAAAAGATGTGCAATGTATTGTAGCTCTCGTCACGTCATACACGTAAAAACTAATATTCCTGGCTTGGCTTGCGAGATATGCTTTAATTCACAATAAAACACAATTTGTTTATTAAATTCGCATGGAACTGAATTATATGGTTAATGTGAATTTGATGAAAATTCTTATGTGACAGGAATAAACTAAAATAACTTTCGGATTGAACACATCGATTTCATATTCATTGGCTTTATTTGGTTAAAGCATCGCGAGGTTGAAAATCGCAGGATGCTGTTAATGCAGTATTTTATTTTATTTTATTTTATTTGTAAAAGTTTTTTGAAGGTATAAAACTAATATGAAACACAAAGCTCTGTGTTGTCAAGGTTGGTGAATTGCAGAACGGGTTCTCGTTTGCGCGTGCATATTAGAGGGAAAGATAAGACATCACACAACTGCCGACATGAATTTCCTGAAAACACATAAAAGGGCTGTTTTTATGGCGTGACTCCAATTAAACGGCAAAAAGAGAGCGTAAAAGGAAGATCTAGTAATAGAACAGAAAGAGAAAACAAATGAAAATTTGGCACGTTAGAGGACAAAGAAAGAGCTGTAAAAATACGGAAAACACAGAGAAGGTCATAAAAATAAAAATTGCCCAAAAAACTGCAACAAATGTGACAACTTTGCCATTTTGCAGTTTCTCAAGCATGAATATTTTTGCGTTTAATTTTGTGGACGTTTCAGATAGGAATAGGTTGATATAAGGTAAGACCAAACTCGTGACTGAGATAAAATCCCTTGTTAGTGTGAGCAAAGGCATGTATATCATAGCAACAACAAAAAATTCTGTCGCGAACTTCAGCACCCAAACAACCAGCGTATTTTTCGTAAGAGCTTAATCACATATACGTTCAAACACTTTAAAAGCCTTTCAATGATAATGTATAATAGGTAGGTAAATTACCAGCAGCTTTGCTTTTCTGTAATAATTCGAGTAAGGTATAATGTAACTGTTTCACAAATAAGACAGTGAATTAGGCACAATAAGAGTATAATTTGTAATTAAAGTAATTTTAACAACTGGACAACTTTAAAAGTATAAATGCTGAGGGCGGAGTGTATGTTTACGTGGTCTTTTGGCATTGACGTTGTAGAAATATGACTCCTATCAACCATAATGCAACTATAGTTTCCGGAGAGTTAATTTGCTGCGTATAATTGAATGAACATTTGAGTTGGAACTGAATTTAAGAATTATAGAACATTAAATGCCGCTTGTATTACATGACGCTAGATGGTGGTGTTTGAGCTGTTACGAAATTAAAAACTGTTTTTACGGTAAGCTATTTTATTATGGGCTGCCTGAATGCGGCTGCTTACTGGAGAAGTGCAGTTATCTCAAATGGAAAAAGTGAGATAGTGTCGCCGCCCTTAAAGTTAGTATTTTTATTTTATTATTTATATTTTTACCAAAATCGTAAAATTATTCTGTATTTAACAGAATAATTTTAGATAAATACTAACCTATGTTTTAAGACGCTGAAAATGTTGCCCCTCAGCGGTAATACATTGCCAGCATCTGCATAGGAATTTCTTGTATTTCATCAAACATTGTACCGCCACGAGTGGCCGAAGTTGTTAAGGCGTGGACTCGTGAGCAAGAGGTCTGGGGTTCGATTGCAACCAGGATTATCTTCCCTGACTGAAGTTTTTTCCAAGTTTTCCTCAGTCCTCATAAATGCCAGGAGATAGCCTAAACTTATGTTTGGAACGGTTTCTATCTTTAAAAATAAAAAAATCTTTCCTATTTTTATCATTTCATCTCATGTATCATAAGTGTAACCGCCTGTAGCTCGGTAGTGAAAATGGGCGTTAAACACTATTAAAAAATCTTACTTTGCTTCAATAAGAACACGGCGATTCTGAACATATTTCTTGCCATTGAAAGATTCCGTATTTTGTAATACACTAGCTAGTTGGCGAACAGTTCCTCTCTCTGGAATATGATTGCCAGGATATTTTCTTGCGAATCTTCTCTTCAAGAATACATTTACATGTATGCATCGTACATAAAACCCTGTTCTTCAAAACTGTATGTAGTGGCATAACTAATATTAACACACAATGCATGCACCGAGTAAAATACGAATGCACAACCGCTCGCTATTAAATGCTTCCTAAAACTAACTACAAGCTGCTACCTACATATGTATTATAGGCCTTGGCGAAGATATTTCCGTATACATCTACGCTATGACTGTCCGTAACTCGATAAAATGGAACTTTTTCTGCAGGATTCAATGTTACCAAGAATACTTGACAGTAGAGCGAGTTGGCAGTTATCATGCTCAAAAAAATTATATTTGTAGGTTTTACCAAATCATTCGTTTAAAAGAGCGCGCAATTAGTAGCAGTAAAATGTGACAGCTCATTTTCATATCTTTCAATAACATGACCTTTGATATTCATTTTTGGACATAATGCTTTTTAAATGAAAACTGGAATCAACACTAACATATCTTGTGGTTATTGCATTATTTTTAATACATGATATACCGTATGTAAACTTTAGTAATTTGGAACACAGCTTTGAATTTTTTTACACACTTTTGCTCCGTTGTGCATTTTTTACATTGAAGTTATCAGACTACTCTGTTGCTGAAATATTTGGTAAGCCAGATCGCGGTTTCTTTCCTTAAAAATTTTATTGCTAATCTAATGCCATTGACAGGAAAAGTTTGTATAACTTTCATAAATAAGAAGTTATTTTGAATTTTTAACCATTTCCTTAACCTAAGGTTTTGTATTCCCAGTAGTTTAGCGTCGATTTTATCTTAATATCTATGATTTGTAAAATAAATTAACGCTATTTTTTAATTCTTTTATCATATTTATATTTTATTAAATACGTTTAAGAAAATGTACAAGTAATGTAAAACACTCCATTTTTTCATTTAAGTTCAACTGCCTTCAGCAGTGTGTAACAGTGCTTGCCAACATTTGTATGTACAAGGAAATATCTGGTACATTACTATGGAAATGTGGGCATCGATTTGAGAACACAACCAAGAACTGTATTTGATATTATAGTAGCTTTGTCTCACCGATTTCTTTTTCTGAATTAGAAAAAAAAATCCTTGATGAAATAGCAGATTCATTGTCACTATAACTAAATGATAATTTTGACTTTCTTGATTGACTTTGTTTTATTTATCGACACTCTTTAACATCTCAGGTCATCATGGTCCCATTCAACTCAGGCCGACAAATTTTGCTCAGAGGCCTCTTCTTTCAGGCTTGAGGTTCTTTTTCGTGCCGTAAATCTACGAAATGGGACCTACGGCTTTAGTTCCCTTCCAATGGAAATCATACTTACGATTTTTCTGGCTTTCAAACAATAGAATTACATACATATTGATTTTATGTTTATATAATTTACTATTTTTTGCTCATTAAATATTTATACAAATAGTGTAAAAATTGGCACCACATATTCCCTGCAAAATGGAAAAATAAGGTGTGCACCTGGAACAAGAAGTCCTTCATTAGCTATCTGAGCAAGTCTTCAAATATGATCGATTATTTTTTGTGACTGTCAACGTATAACATAAAATATTTCGAGCAAATCACGAATATATATGCTATAATAAGATTACATTTCACTTAATTCCCCGAATGCCATTAACACCAACAGAATTGCATCGATTATTAAAGATTACAGTAGTTATAGGGGATGAAGTTTAACTAAATCTGTTAGCAATTAAAGCCATAAGTATTTCTACATTCTGAACAAAATGCAGTATACCAGTAGCATCCACTACAGACTTGAAATTGCACACAAAATGCAAGGAAGTGTGCAATCCATAGTTCCGTACTTTCAGGAAACGATTTACTGCGCTTATTATCCCTGGCATACCTCCAACATTTACCTGTTATTGAAAGTGATATCTGATAGATATATTGAATTTAAAATATAATCTAATTTTACTACTTCATCAATAAGATCACGTAATCGTTCCAATATTTCTCTCCGAGAAGCCACCATATTTAAATGTCAAGGTCATATTCAAAAGTGGAGTGGAGAGCTTATAGTTCACAATGCATGTCACTGCTCATTACATGTTCGAACTGCGTCAAGCATTCTGGTAGTTGGTACAGAGATAAGAAAATAAGAAAGAATATTTTTCATCTCTACCACATAGCACCATGGGTGGCCAAGGTTGTCAAGGCGCGAATTCGTGAGCGGGAGGTCTGGGGTTGGAATTCCGCCAGAACCGTTCTCCCTGACAGGTTTTTTTCCAGGTTTTCCCCAGTCCTCATAAATGGCAAATACCGGGGAGGTACTCTAAACTTAGGCCTGGAACGTTTTCTTCCTTTAACCATCGATGATACCCTCTTAGCAGTTAACGCAAATTTTTGGAAAGTAAATGTCAACCAACATTAGTCGCTTTTAAAGGGATCAGAAAATCATCTAGTAAAAAAATGCATTCGGTATAACATTTTCTGAAACTTTAGAAAAAATATTTCGAAGCCAAGTTACGTAAATAATTGTTCAAAGGGCGATTGAAGAATGTATCAGGGGCAAAACAGTTCCTACAATTATGTCTGTGAACAGTAAAATAGGTTCTTAAGTAAAACACAAATTTATTCCAGCATACTTAAAGCGAAATAATACAATGCAATGCAAGTTAGCCTCTATCAGGCCACATGATGTAAATTATAGTTTATCATCATACGACAATTCTGGATGATGGTACAAGCTAATAACCAAAATTATTTAAAATGCTTATTATGTATGATGCTCCTAATTTCAATACTCATATTTCTAGGAATAACACACCAGACCAAAACAAAAATATTATTTTAAATAATCATAAGATAAAGAATTATAAATTAGTTTTTAGCTGTGATTGAGAGTAAAAGTATTACATTTGAATATTTATTGCGATTTTTTACAAAAATAGTTCAAAAGTGCGGCCTCTTTCTTCAATACATGCTCTACAATGACGTAATTTTTTACGTGTTTAACTATTATAGGCATTATGTGTATATTTAGCAGCTGCATGCATCAGAACGAAGACCTCATCCTCAATTTAATTGAATCTTCGCACACCAGGATCATTAAATACCCCCCCCGCACACACATATAAATAAGTAGAATGAGTACAGGTGTACGAGCAGGCCATGCAGTGGGTCCACCATTGCTCTCCGAATATGTTTCGAACTGTCATAGAGGAATGCGGAGGTACACCGTCGTGTTGATACCACATGTGACGGAATGTCAAGAGTGGCGTCTTCGAGCAACGCAGACAGGGGTCTTACAAGACACAGTTAGTAAATTAATTTTGCCGTTAAGACGTCGTACATTGAGGGTTTGGAAGAATTATTGCCATAGATTAAGAAATCTGTAATCTTTTTATTCTCAATATCATCTGCAATTTCTGATTTTTTTCTTCGAAGGTTGGTCACTGATTCAGTATTAGTTCCATAAGTATGATTATTTAACAAAAAACACCTTTTTGGCGTTTTGGTTTCTTCTTCATCCCTATAAGTTTGAACGTTGAATTTAGAAACAGTCTATACTATCATCCGATGAGAATATACATTTAATAAAAGCTGTAACGTGATCTATTTGAAATGTGTTGATATTAACAAAATTTTATTTTTATATTTGGACTTAAATGTTATTTTTACTCCCTTTGGGGACAAGTCCCACAAAACATCTATGGGGGATTGGCTCAAACAGAACCAGATTTTCCCCGCTCTTATTCTTAATTCTAAGTAAGGCTAAATGAACCCCATGAGGATATATTCCAAATGTTTGCTTAAGAAGCCTGTTATTTGTTTAAATATATTTTTAAAACTCTGGGAATAACTTGGAATATATAGCGCTCTTAAGAGGAGAACTGAGCCAAGAAGCAACGGGGATGACCAGCCCAAGAAAACTTACCTCTAGGTACTGATTTGAAAATGAAGCTGTTTTGTAATAACAACCAAGGCTACGAGCGAGAACAGAACGACCTTTAATAACTAGAATTTAGTTTTATGGCTGACTGCTACGTGCTAGGTTTATCTGGAAGCCCAAGATTATCTCTGCTCACGCACTAAATGGCTTCACCGACACGACACAGATTCTGTATTTTAATGTTTTTGATGTTATTATGCAAATAGATATCATTATTCGAATAGTTTACTATTTCGTAAGGGCTGTATTTGCGTCATACATTACAGAGTTTAGAATTGAACTGGAAAATGATATATTCATTGCAGCAGCTTTGGAAGTTAAGTTTTTAAATAGACATTGGTGTCCGTATATTCTTGATTTAATAAAGATAATTTTAGGAGAAAATTTTAATTTGTGCAACATTGAATTAAAATATTATTTAAAATGTTTAAAAAAAGGAAAAAAGCTACTTTGATTAAAATAATGTAAACATATACGACTTCCAATTTACTCCACTGTTTTCCAATTCTATAGCTTTTCCTAGATCCATACAAGTATTGACCTCTCGCTCGGCTTTTGCATCTGATTTCGCAGCATTTTGAGAGTTACCTGCATTGTCAGTGTCATGAAACAAATCATTAAATTTAATTGTCTAGATACTCATCCATAGAGTTGTTAAAGTCCCATAATGTGTCGAAAGCTCCATAGGATGTTTGGAAGAATTTTCAAAACCATCACTGTCATATAATGTACTTGAAAACTTTTATCTGAATTCTTTGCTTCTTATCCCGATTTTTTTTTTTTTTTTTTTTTTCCATTTTCACAAATGCATGAACTGTTTTATAGATCGTTTAACGACTTGAAATTTAAACACTGGAAATGTTTATGCAAATTATGTCCGAAATTGACAAGCCGATTTTGCCAATGAGCATGAATCTTAATGGAATAGAAAATGTAGCCTAAGCCGTAACATATCTGTTAGTTAACTTTTCCTACTCAGCAGACACTTAACTTATTGACTACTTCAAATTCTTGTAGGTTAAACACTGAGCATTCCTTCTCAGTCGTAAGAGAACGTGTTTCATACTTGTATAAATTAAAAATCACAATTCCAAAGCAATTTAGATTTTGTGTATGTGATATTCTTATCTTAAGTAGTAAAATGGTTTATGAATATATGTTATCACTTGGATATTAAATTTTGGTAGTTGGAATTACATATATTATTTAGAGTGTATATATAATAGAAATGAATTAGGAATTATTACGGCTAATAACTCTTTAATACCGAATCGGCCAATTTTACTTAAATTTGTACTTGTACCCTCACAACGTCAAAGCGAAATAATTGAATAAAGCCCAATCATGTTTGCAAAATTGAAAATGTTTAAATATTTTTTCAAAATATTAAATGTAACTCTCTACCCATTAAAATATGAAAACTTTATTACATTTTTGTAACCTTAACACGCACAGATGTGTGAAAATTATTAGGTTTATTTTCAGTAAAAATATGCATTTTGTGCTGTAAAATAATTGAATTAACGATTTAAATCCAAATAAATGTTTATGTGCAGGCATTTTTACCTTTATTACTAGTTCAACGAGCCTAGACAAGTTTTCTGTAAGGATTGTACATTTTTCCTTGATCTTTGCGTCACATTGCCACCTTTTCATCAGTTCCTGAGCGAGTTGCACATTTGCTTTTATATTACTTTTCTTCAATCCTTTTTAACTATTCCAGTAGATTCTCCATTGGGTTCACGTCTTGGCTGTTTCCAGGCTAGTGCAAAGATTTTACATTATTTCACCCAAGAAGTATTCACTGACTTAATAGCAAGTAGCACCATCTTGCATGAAAACAGTCTCCATCAGGAAACCATTTCTTCAACTGAAGCAGAAATCTAGTTTCCAGAACTTTTCTGTATTAGTGTTTATTCATAGCACCTTCAACAACATGCCCTGTCCGGATATGATATTCCACACCATAACTAAGGTGGGATGTTGTATATTTTGAGGCGCATTAACCCACAAAACTCTTCTTTTGAATATATTTTCATATAGTGTCTGCTTTCTTCACAAATGAAGCATAAATACTCATCAGAAATACAGACCTGTAATGGAAAAAAGGAGTAATAGAACAGTTGTTTCTGTGATAGATGCCCATTAAATGACATAGAATGTATCCATATTTTAAGAACGGATGTTGAAGGAAATATATTATCTATTAACGATTATATTACTTGAGGGATTTGTAGTAAGTTGTAATTAAGATTTCCTTACTTTGCTGCAATATTTGCAAAGCGACTTTTCATTTATGACCCCAGTCAAAAACAGATTTCCTTTCTTTCTTGGCCAACGGCTAGACCTTTCTGCGAACCGTGCATGCACTTTATACTTCTTCAGATATTTATTCAATTTTTAATTTGTAGCCTTAGCTATGAACTCCAAATAATAAAAGCACAAGTATCTCAAAATTAATTTTCAAATACAGACACGAATATTTGCAATTAATACTGAAATGACTGCTAAAAATCACCTATACCCCTATTTGATGGAATAAATTAATTGAAGTAGACATTTCCCACTTTCCTAGTAATACGAAATAAACAGTTGACTGCTTTCGCAGTATTACCAACATTTTTATACACAGGACTGTCAAATTATTACTGACGGTGAACATCAAAGTTCTAAAAGCATTTTATGGCTCAAAGATTTTAATATCTCATGAATATATATAACTAAACGTCTAATAATTTTGATTCTCTATAAGAACCACCATTCCGTATCTTAAATTTTTAAATTCTGTTTGGAAACCTTGCAAATACAAGTACAGTATTTAAAAGTGAACCTATCGGATTTGTTTTAAGAGCATTAATTCGCTGAATTATATTTCAGGTAAAACTGTTTTTAAATATTTGGGAGAAAAGCTTGTTGCTTTATAGTTTATTTTTTCCTTTTCAATATCCATGGGATTTAGGCAGGCATAATTAATCAGATGTAATGTAGAATTCAACCTTCTAAGAGGTCCGGACTCTGAACTGAATCTATCAAAACGAAGTTTCTTGTTAAAGTATATACATACAAACACACTGATAAATTGAACAATTAAAATAAAGCTCACCGTAAACAAGAAGTGACTAGTTTAAATGATAATCTGTCTCAATAGCTTCTTTGGCTAGAGCACTGGGTTATTAAGACCCCGAACCCGAATTTGAAATGTTCATCTCTTTATATTAATTGCATATAATTGATTACCATTTCGACGAACACCATTATATGTTGCTTCCACGGTCAGGGTGACCACTTAATTGTTTTACTAATGTCTGTAGTGTGTCTAGCGACAGTGGCACATGGGATTTGTGGAGCCGTAGAATTCATACATTGTTTCACGCAAGCACACAAGCCTCCGTATAGGCTGACGTGATTTCAGGATTACTCCTAACTCTTCCATACGGCTCCTTACCTCTAAATTACAAAGGAAAGCTGACACAATACTGTAAAATAAAATCTTTGACATATTTAATCTAAAATCTTAGATCAACTAAGATTTTGATGAAGAGCTTTTTTTATTTAATGGTGTTTAACGTCCGTTTTAACTACTGAGGCAGACGGTGAACACAGATGTTACATGAAATGAAATATATTGGAAAAGGATTTTTTAAGGAAGGAAACGTTCCAGGCCTAAGTTTAGAGTACCTCCCCGGCATTTGCCATTTATGAGGACTGAGGAAAACCTGGAAAAACCTCAGCCAGGGAGGACCTTCCTTGCGGGATTCGAACCCCAGACCTTCCGCTCACGAGTTCGCGCCTTAAAGACCTCGGCTACCCGTGGCGGTTTTGTTGAGGTGGCCAGCAATGTTAATCGCAATACGAAATGGATAGCAATGGGCATTTCGAGTAAAATGTTTACTAATTTTAAACCGTAATGTCAACATTAGACACTATAACTTCATTTTATTATAAACTGTTGAACAATTGAAACAATTTTTAACATGGTCGCCATTTGTAAATGACGTTCTTTAGATGAAAGAGTCAAGGTTTGCTACCTGAAGCGGTTTTTTTTTTTTTTTTTTTTTTTTGTAAGCTAATTTTGGTTCAACTAGTTGTATTATTAAGTTCAAGGTTCATTGTAAAATCTCTTACGTAAGAGATATTTTTCCGCCTTGAAGTGTTTTGAACAGATAGACGAGCTTCATATTTTCGTCCAGGATATTTCATTACCTAAAACCTGTCCGCATCCGGCCGATGTTCTTGTGTCATAAAGAGAAACAAAATGAGAATTGTGATGTGAATACCTGAGTGACCAGATTTCTCGTCCGACTAGATAGCAGAAAGTCTTACATTCACATAATGAACCTGGGAATCATTGTAAATAACTTTAATACTGAAGCTCTTTTCTGAAGTATGTTGTTTAAGAGCAAATACTTCTTTAGGCTTGTGCAAAAGAACAATGTCTGCCGTTTTTAATACAATTCATAATTAATTATTAACCGATTTGGAAACATGTGACAGTAAATGTATACTTTTGATAACTTTAAATGTATTTTCATATAGTAAAATTGACTTAAACGCCATAGCAAAAGCATATGCTGTCAAGACACGCGAAAGTAGTAAATGCTTTTTTCAAAACGTTGTGAACTTTCATTCCTAAATGAGATAGAAGATTTAGTAACAATTTCAGCCTGTTTCCAGCTCAGGTAATAGCATGTATTACAGCACATCTAACACAAAATCCATAATTCCTGCTTTTAGTTGCAACATGCTTCGTTTATCCTACGTATTTTAAACTGGGAAATGTTTTCTTTCTATTGACTTGCGGAATTTCTGCAAACGTCTGAAGAACTAGAACCAATATGGAGTTCTCCAGGTCGTGGTATATCTATAATGCTTCCGCTCATATTTCAGGTTGAATTTTTTTCAAATGTTGCCAAGTTGGTAGCGGGGCATCAGAAAAAATCTTTCACTTAAATCGTTGTGAATTCTGGAGTATCTGTGATCCTTTTACCACAGCTAATTTTAATTCCCCTTTATCTTCAATGAGGGATGTTTATCTAAAATGCTTTAGATCGGGTAATAACAATCATTCTCATTCAAGCAATGTGTAAAAGGGCGATCTGAAAAGCTCCCAGACTTACCATAAAGGCAGGATTTTTTAACTTAGAATGTACTTATTATTTTTTTTTATAATCTCCATTAAGGGTGGTATATTATTCCAACAATACCTTAATCACATTGTTGCACTCTGAAGCGGTTTTTCGGAAGGCCTACAGAACACTCTTCTATAATTGCAATCGCCTCTTGATTTAATGAACAGCAAGGAGGAGTCTGATATTTCAGAACAGATGGAAGTCGAAGGGATCTAAATGTGGGATGTACGTTGGATGCTTCAACAATTCATACTTCAAATTTCTAAATTTTCCCTAAAACACTTTCGTAACCAGGCATTAAGTTGATGAAAATTGATTTTCTCCTCTCTAAATCAGATCATATCTCACAAATGTTTTCTTACAGTGGCTAAAAGGTTGAAACAGTAATCTGTAGTTGTGGATTTGCCGTTTTGAAGAATCGATTAGTAAAATTGTTTTAGCGTCCCAAATTACTGTTTCAGATCTTACTTGCAGATGGAACAAATTTAATTTCATAGGCGCTAAAGAACTGGTTTCCCTCCACTATTTGACTGCTGTTTCAATTATTGTGTGCAATGGTATTCATATAGTTTTACGCACTTTAACTCGCCGGTAATGTAATAACATATAACGTATTAGTTCAATGAATTTTGCTGTCGTTGCATTTTTTGGACGTCCTTTATGTGGGTCATCATTAAAACTGCCAGAGCCATATTTAAATTTAGTAACCCATTTTTAAATATTTAATTTGGAGAGAAGTCCCATTTAACTGTTATAAATATTTTTTGAATATCCCTTGACGTTAAATTATCTTTTACTTAGAACTTTATCGGTGCAACATATTCTATACAAAACGTCTGCTTTATTACATAAAATAATTGAAACAATGATCTGATTTTTCAAATAAATGCTTAAGACAGAGGTACCAACGTAAACCTATTATCTTGCTAATTGCATAGCCACCTTGACAGATGCGTAGAACTTATCTTGCCTATATTTCTCTTGTTATGTTTAGAGTTGTACAAACCCGTCTTATGCTGCATTTTAAAAGTAAAAAAATAAGAACATAAAAGAGCAAAATAAAACGAATCGTGCAAAAGTGGCTTATTGCCCTTAGGCTCATTCTATCATTCTCCTCCCCCAATTAAAATTCCAGCTAAGGAGTTAGCAGAACAAATCGGTTCGCTCTTGATGCCAGTTTTTGCTTTACTTCGATGCAGCCATTGGGCGTGTAATGAGTGTTGGATTTATTTACTCGAGTATGACGCATATTATTACGTTATAAAATCAATATATGCATCAACAATAAAAAATAACTAAGGCTGAAATGATTGATATCCTTTCACGTGTCTCTGCTTCTAAACTCAGCGCACCGATTTCATAAATGTGTTGCAGCGCAAAAAAGCTGTATTCCTAGGAAATACGACGAGATGAAGCATGACTGTTACGGTCCAATAACAGCATTGTATGATAGGAAAAGTAATACCCAATTCAGGAAGCAATATTCCACGAGCCATAATCTCTTGGGTCAAATGGGGCACGCTCCCAAAACCAATGAAATCAACGAAAGAGCCTTCAATTATTACATTTATAAATGTTATACCTTTTATGTTACATGCTGTATACGTACGGCCTTTACTTCAAAGGTTCTAAAAATATTCTTCAGAAATCTCGAGGCATAGCGCAACGCGCACCTTCTCTGGTGGTAGTAACCATCACAGCGGACGTGCGAAGGGATTTTCCTCACCCTTCGATACCACTATGTAACCAGATTGACTCGTAAGAGTCGAGCACATTGTATGTCGTTCTATATTAACCCATTCTAATTTTTATTTCTGAAAATATCGCAATTTTAAGACCTGAACAAGGAATTCAATATTTTTTTTTTTTTTTTTTTTTTTTTTGTTTTTTGTTTTTAACAAGAGACGAGCATAATATGCATATTAAAGTTTCGGGACTGGCTGTACCTATAATAAGTGAAAACAAATTTAAAGGCACATTTGGTCACTTTTTGGCTGAAGTTTGAGAACACCATGGTCTCATAGCAAAGAATGTCTTTTTATTTTTTACTTATCTCTTGAATATTTTATTTAATGAGATACGCATATGTGCATTGCAGAACTCCCGAAACCTAAAACACATTTTGGAAGAACCACTTAAGCTTAAAATGTTTTATTTACTGACGCATTGTGCAAATTAAGATAACAAAATTGATCCGCATCTACAGTGTTCAAATTAGGGTAATATCGGAATATCTCGATTCAAAGTTGGGCGAATTCACTACCTTTCCAATGAACGTCGTACAAGTCACAGACACTAGTGTCCATTAAAGCTTGTCTATCATACTACAATCTATTAGCCAAGCGTTTAACACGGAAAGCTTAGAGAAGTGAAATTTGACATATTGAAACTTCTAGATTCCGGGAATTTATTTATTTTTTATATTAATGAAGAGTTACATTATGAAGAGCTTACTAATGCTCAAATTTGATTGCAGATATAACCTCAGATTTTTCTGATGTGGTTTGGAATAAATGTTTTCCTTCCATATATTTGTAAATACTGTTATTTCCATTTGTAAATGTTAAATAGTTTTCAATTTACTTATTATTATTGCTATATATTTTATTATTTTTTAATCTTATAAACTGTGTAGCTTAAGCATGTACGGTCGACAACCCTTGCATAAAATTTATTTGTAATATGTATGTAAAACTTTTAACAATAAAGATACATTTTCTTTTGAAGGCAAAATTAAGTTTTTATAAGCACCTTCCCTATTTTCACTAATTATTGAACCTTTGATTAGCAAAATATAACAATCATGCTTATAGCTGGCCCTTTATCTTGATTTTTATTTGTTTTTGTACAAAAATGCCTTTATTTGTAATTAACTTTAATTTATTTATAATTTTATAACAATTGAGGCTATCTTCATCGTATCATGGAATTTACGCTCTAAATTAGAACCATTATCTGCATACCCACCCGAAATTATTGTTGTTGCATTGAGTGCTTACTGCTTTAATATATATTAGCATAATTTAGCATAATACAATTCAGTAATGATAACTGCAGCAAGAAATATACGAAGAAATAATACTTTCCAAAAGAAATGACTACGATAAAAAAAAAATGGTACCATGCATTTATGACGTTACCTCCTCAGTCAACCAGCTCTATTAAACGCTTAACTGGTAATTCTGACCTTTCTCCCCCCCCCCGTGGTTTCCCCCGGTGGTTTCCTTGGTCACTTAAGCGAATAATGCGAAGGATATTTACATTCCAAAAATGTTCCACTCTCCCTTTCATATTCTTTTATTCCTTAAGATGTATTACAGGATCGTAAATGCCACAGCAAGGTGGGTTAGTGCGGCGTGACGGTGGCTTGTGCTTTGAAGGGGCTCCATCTGCGTTCGGGTTTTCTATCTGGAAACAAGTCAGGGGCAGAATCTGCGCCCGGTGTCTCCGTCATCTTATCCCTTCCTCCCTAAGGTGCCTCCATTAGGGACTTAAGCACAAAGGACCGGCATCCATTGATCTATCCACAATGTTATTTCTAATTAAACTTTCTAGTTTTCCTGCTCATTCCTTATTGTTAAAGTACACAAAGACAGTACTTTAACTTAACTAAAGTGAAAATATTTAACGAAACTAATTATTAAAATGCATCAAAATTGTCTCTTTTTTGTGTAAGATGCTGAGGTTTTGACTTTGCTTATTGGTTTCTTTTCCCGCTTCTAACTCTTGTAGCAACCTCCGATGCTCTCTTACATAATTAAGACGTCAGCACATATCAATTTGCTGTTTGATCCGTTCACCCATAAAATGAATACTTTTTTGAAAAGAACTTGTTATTTTCTAACGCTTAAAACGATGAAAAATGTATGGTTTGAAACAATACATTGAAGTATTCAATTTCCTTGCATCACAGAGAGCAAAAATACACTCCTGGACATTAAAATTACAATATATTGTGCGTAATCATAATAGCTTTGCGAAAACGATGTCTGTCTTCTCATACGTTTGTTTGAAGGATCCTTCACGTCTGTGGGTTTGTTATACCTCGTTCCACTGATCTTATATTTGCTGTGAACGCATCTCGTCCAACACGAGCACCAACTTCTCGAAACGACATCCCGCATTCTCTCGCCACTTAATGCAGACCCTTACTGGTATTGTTGTCTTTTTTCGCTCCTGCTGAGAAAATGTACGGTTCGGTTTAAGACGTCTCTAATGGGCTTTGCAATTTTAATGGCCAATAGTGAATAATTCAAACTAAAATTTCTACAAGTTTGGAAAAATTATTTCCCTCATTCTTACCTTATGATTTACATTTTATTCGTTTTTCAGTATTACATAACTTAAAATTAAGAGTAGATTTACAAAATAGTTATATATGATAAAGTGTTAAAAGTAAGATGTTTAAATGTAAAGTTTGTTTTCACTATTAATATGTGTGCCATACACTATTTTTCTTGTTTACAAATGAAATAGTTATTAGAGTAATTTACTTTATATACTACTAATAGCCATTCTTAATGATGTAATAGGTCATACACTGTTGTAGATTTTTGAATAATTGTTAACTGTTTATGTTGCAGAACTACAGCTACCTTCTCCCGGAATGGATAACACAGGTAAACCAGACGAATAAAAGAAGCTGCAGAGAGAGTAACATTGAATTGTTACCCTCAAAATCAAGGTAACAATATGATAAATTATAGACAGATTCATTAAACGGGACGTTAAAAAACGTACACAGTACATACAGTGAAAATGTTTCATTAGTCTATTTCCATAAAAATGAAAAATCTGGAAAAGTTGTGCACTATGACAATTTGATCTATGATTAAAATGTGCCTAATTGTAAAAGAAAACAAAAATATTAGCAAATGTTATAAGGTGATGAAATTCATAAAGTGAAAGGATGAAAGTTACAGGGCGAAAAAAATCCACAATGCTAAGACAGGAACAAGTTAATGAATTCATTAATAGGGAGCAAAATCTAGATAGCAGAGCATTGTCTAAGTATGACTACAGGGAATGTTGACGTTCTGGCGGTTTGTTGTTTACTTTATTGGTGTAGAAAATGAAAACGCCACGTGAAGGGAGCTGTGGCTTAATGTAAACAAGACGATGTGTATAACACGCGACTTAAAAACTTCATGTGTTCGGTGCCCAAATTTCCATCCATATTCATTAGTAATGCGGTAGAGGAAAGCATTTAAGGCCCACTGGAAATGAATTTTAAAAGTTCCACATTTTATATACTTTTTTTTCTTAAACTCTTCCTGTTATTGCATTGGTGTTAAGTTAATATGTACACCAAATTTCATTCTACGAGTAGTTGGATAAATACTTTGTTAGCTATAAATTATTTCATAAATTGTATTATGTTCATAAGTATGTCACATAATCAAAATGCCCAATGCGGCTTCTGAGTGAGAAAATTAGTTCGCATTTTTGCAATTGGAGCTTTGAATCACATAAAAATGTGTATTAGAAATGCATTTTAAATATATTTGTTGAGTGAACTGTGATAATTTTTAAATACCTGGGTGTATCAAAATTAATAGCACAAACTAAAACGGTTGAAAGTAAATGATAATAGAAGCACAAAAAGTTCCATAAACATGGGTCCGTAAGGAAGCCGTATGCGAGGTTTATTATTGGGAATGTGTGGTTATGAGCCACTGAATTCATTTGTTGAACACATATGCGTCATTCGTTGCGCACTTAGAAACGTTCCGCGATGTGCTGGTTGTTTACAAAACTGAACATCTAACGCGGAGACACGGTCCGCGATGGATAGGTCGAGGAGGGCTTGTACTTTGGCCTCCACGATCACCTGATCTCAATCCTTTGGGTTTTTCTATCTGGGATCATCTCAAAAGTGTAGCGTACAACACTGCCATTGGTACGGTTGAAGTACTGTAGCAGAGAATTGTACATTCTTGCCAAGCGTTCCGAGATGATCCCGAGGTGTTTGAAAGAATTCCAAACTCACTGCAGAGACGAGTGCAGTATTACATCCAGATGCAAGGACGACAATTTTGAACACCTCCTTTAACAGATAAGAGTTATAATACGTAACATGTAACATACTAAAGTAGAATTGTATTCTTTGTTAAGTTAAGCCATGGGTGAATTATGAACCAACTTACAATGAAAATTAAACGAGTCTAATTTTCAAATTCATTTGTACTAACTGGGACGATGTTTCTTAATGAAGGCAGTGGCGGCTTGTAACCACACGTTTGCAATTATCTCGCACATGGCTCGTTTGCGCACCCATGTTTACTGGAACTTCTTTGCTTCCATTATCGTATACCTTCAACCGTTTCAGTTTTAGCCATTCATTTTATACACCCTGTATATAAGAAATTGTAATCATTAAAATTAATACTTTTTCATATATATATATATATATATATATTGAAATTATCATTGGTGTTAGCATGTATTTTGTCCTATGGAATATTACAATGGATACTACTGCACATTCTGGAAAATTTAATTGTATTTAAACAAAAACTGTTACGAGTGGGGACATTTTGAATGTATGAAAATGAAGTTTTGAAAAAAACGCTATTTTATAAAAGAGTATGCTGGGAAACTGTGATTTAAAAGTATACGCGGAACGCTTTTAATGGCATAGAGCCCGAATGGAGGGGAGGACATACGAATGTAACCTTCCTGTGGACGCCCAAAGCTTCAAGGAACCATTTGAAAAAAAAAAAACATAACTAAAAATAAAAAAATGACCAATTTTGGTGAAAAATATCTCCCAGTGCCCCTTATGTTAAATACCTTTGAATATAAACAATTATACAACTGCAGCATTAACATAACCATTTCGTAAAGAATGTTCTTAAAATGTGTTTCTCTTTCTGTTAATAAATTTTGGCAGTTTTAAAGAAGTTCCTCTGCATCATTTGTAGTTGTTGAAACCGTTAAAGTTATTTACTTTTAATAATAATTATTTATTTCTAAATCTACCGTCATCTGATAAAAGATATACGTTTAGCCTGAGCAGTCCAAAAAATTAATTTATCTTTAATGTGGAAATCCTTGGTTAAAGATATACTTGTCACTTTAATATAAGAGAAGAAAAAACTGGTTTTAAGAGAGCCTTAGGTAAAAAAAAAGAGTTTTTTTGATAATTAACGACAGGTTTAAAGTTCGATTTTATAAACGGCGTGTTAAAAGTGATTTATGAGGGCCAGTTATTTAAAAACCGCACACCTGGTGGAAAAGCACAATAACCTTGATTTAGCTAGAATAGTGGTTGTATCTGTTGAGAGATGTCACTGTGAAACGAGACGCTAAATGCCTGATTGTTGCTGGGATCATTGTTGAATTGCGTCTTCAAGGTTTCGTTCGCAGTAAAAGGGAAGGTATCAGAGCTTAAAAATGAAGAAGAAGAAGAAGAAGAAGAAGAATTAATAAATAAATCGAAACAACTTCAAATATAATTTATTTATAAAATATTGAGTGACTGTGAAAATATAGTGTTTGATACACATGTTAAGTCATGCTATTTTGTCTGTAAGTTCGTTTTGCAAAAATCATACCCACAAATAAAACTGCAACTGTAACACTTGTATCAAAAATACATATTTAAGACTAACATAGTTCAGTTTGTTATTTATTGGTTATAAAATAATTGTTATTCTTCCTGTAACCATATATTTTAGACTTTTATCTTTTAAAATATCAATTAATATAGGAAATGAATCAAAATTGAACCGAATAAAATATTTTTAAAGTAAGGTAAATTAGCTTTCTCAACATTATTTAGTGTCGCAAATATGTTAATCATAGTATAGTGAAAAGTATATAAAATTACAAGAACTACTAACACAACATATCCTAATATTGCTATGTTCAACATTACTTACTTCTTGCCCACTTGAACAAAAAAATTAAATATTAAATTAAAATCTTTCATTTAATATTACAAGTTAATTGAATGTATACATTTTCCTTTATTTTGGAAACTCTTTTCTTCTAATTAAAATAAACATGTGATAATATAAATGAAGATAGCTGTTCAATAAATAATTTAATATTTTTCGTTTATTGGCCAATTTCTATTGAAAAATAACATTTCAGGCCATTCCCATATTACTTCCTGCTGATCATCTTCCATTAGGTGATATAGGAGATTTATCAAGCTGGCAGACGCAAGTAGTGTGCAAAGAAGCAAAGAACAGTAACTGAATATCTTTCAACAAAAAAATAAGACAATTACGAAAATGTATACGGAGGGATTGCAATGCCCAAAAGCACTGTCATTGGTCAAGCCAGCTGTCATCAACGGAAGAAAGTCTACGCAATCTCTAGTTGACTAGTTCACCCGCAAATATGTTACAAAAGATTAGAAAGTCTTTATTCGCCATAGTTCTGCGATAGTCTTAAAAGAACAATCCTTTAGAAGAAAAGTGTGTCTCCCACTGTGATATATTTGTTTATTACCCTCACACGTGTACTGGTGTGAATATGAAATGAACATATCGCAATATTGAGGATATGGTCAAGTGTGTTATATAACCATAAAATATGAACTGTTCTGTGACAAATATTTATATCACAGCAAATAAAAATGGATTAGTACGAGAGATGGTCAAAATGTTTCCTTAAATTACTAGCTCTAAAGTATGAAAGGAATAGCCTTATGAAATTACAATGGTAAAACTTGATAAAAAATTGGAACTGAATAAACTTAATAAGAATTTGGAAAATAAAAAATAAAAATATGAATAAATATGAAATATAAAAATTATGGACTTGTTCCCAACTTTATTAATTATTGGATATTTCTCTGGCTTATTAAGGTTTATTAATGCTGAAATACAGGACAAAAGTGAATAAATATTTTCCCACATGATTCATGTAGTTAATTAAACAAAAAAGCTTCAATGTCCTTTTCCATTTCTGGTGTGGTTCATGCGAAAATTTTATTAAGTAAATTATAATGCATTTTATACGAAATTTTTATGGCATAGGACGCGTTGAACTGACTATAAATTCCCCTAACTTAAGTAACTCGAATTGACATGTGGAAAGAGATGAATCAAATACTTTACGGGTCTAGAGACTAGCTTCAACTGTTTACCTGCAGTTGTTTATCTTTGAAACAAAGGAACGTCACGCAGTTTACTCATTCAGAATAAATAGAAGGCTCATTTTTGGTGAATTTTTGTGAAATGCATCGCAAATGGAGTGTCGCAGTACAAACGTATGGCAAATACACTGCACTCTAGGATGTTTCACGTATGTTAAGAGAGTTCTTAATACAGAGAGCGGAAGAAGATCTTGGAAAAAGAAAGCATGGTATAGCTCGCATTGTAGGGGTGTCCCACTAGACTGAAAATGTCATAAACCTTAAGTGGAATTTGCATACATGGAAATAATTGATTTTCTAAGCAATGTAAACATATTCGTAAAATCTTGGGGTATGCAGACCTTCAATTAGCCTTTTGTGTTTGTGTTAATGTTTATGTTTAGTTTGTCATTATGTAAATGCCCATTAAATCTTTTGATATGTTTACATCACATTTTATTTTCATTCTTAATGTTTAGCCCAGAGGCGCTGTCTGGCGTCTTTCTTTGTGATGACAGTAGAAGCTAAGGCTTTAATTACTCTAGCGGTTGAAATTCCTGCATTACAAGGCTATGCAGAAAATTTATAAGGAATGAAAAATTCCATGACGAAACTTGTGTAAAGAAAATCGTCAGAATATTATAGTCCTCAGGATTAAAAGAAAATATAGGCCATCTTTAATTCCGTGAAAATCCTGTTCTTTTTATTGCTTTCTCTTGACAATGTAAAATGTAAAATGCCATATTTTTCTCTTTTTAATGATCATATATAACCGTTGAGCAAAACAATATATATAGGGCAATGTTCAAGTTTCAAACTTTGGCAACAATTAAATACCTAACAATAAAGGTAAGACTAAATTATTGCTGAAAGTTACACCATCAAGCTGCTAAGTTTAGTTTTTTTCCGAGTTCCGAGAAACTCGTGAGCGCCATTAAAGAGCTCGTATGCTTCCTGGAGAATGCGTTGCGGAAAATATACCAGGCCTTCGATACTGATGCTCAGATTGTATGAATATATTCAGGTGGTACGCCCAGTTCCAGGAAGGCAACTAAACCCTTGAGGATGAATAATGGGCAGGAAGACAAACAACAATGAATAACGAGGCTCACGTAGCGATTCGAACAATACCTAAACTTGTGAGGAATTGCTACAGCAATTCAACGTCAGTGCAGAAATCACATGACTGAACCTCCTTCAGCTAGGAAAAAGGTATAAACTGTGTCGCTGGGTTTCAAATGTGTTGACAATGTCTCAAATAGCAGAACGATATGATGCCTATTTTGCGTTATTGTCACGTCCGCAGGATACTCTTCTTGATAGGCTGCTGACAGGAGATAAGGAGTGGATACTCTGCTACCAAGATGTCGTCATTACTGGTAGACAACATTACCAAACAACCGAAACTACCACTGCACCAAAAGAAGGCTCTTTGCTTGTAGATTGTGTGAGGTGAACTATTGCCAACCAGCCAAATAACCAACAGAACTGTGTACTCTAACCAACTGGAATTTCTACATGAATAATGCTGAAAACTAGGAAGCCTGCAATTGGTACAAAACCACATATCACTAGTGGCTCTTGAAATCATATGCGTCTTTGTTAGAATATTCTAGGTGCGCCTATTATATTTTTCAACCATTGCACTATTCGTTTGAACTTCTATCCTTCTCTGGACAATTATCCCGATTTTTCCAATATGGAAACTGCACTGGTGGATTTTTTGCTCTACACCTTAAGGATTTCTTTCACCATGAAATTCATTATTCTTCATCACTTTGGCAGAAAGTCCTCGAAACTAAAGATACTGTTTTGTTCTGAATATTATGCTTTGAAATGTATTGTCTGAAAACAACGGAACATTTTGGACACGATATAAAAGCAAACGGTATTATCTACAGGTTTTTTTTTTCTCGTTTATTTGCGGACGCTCTTTAACATCTCGGGTCATCAGCGTCCCATTCAATTCAGGCGTGAAACGGCCGACAAATTTTGCTCAGATGCCTCTTTTTTCAGGCTTTAGGTTCTTTATCGTGCCGTAAATGTACGACTCGGGACCCACGGCTTTACTTCCCTTCCGAAGGATAGGATGTTTACGCCCTAAAAATCCATCGGTCCTGGCCGGGATCGAACCCGCGATCTTGAGTCTACAGGCTAAGCAACTATATCAAATGATTAAGAAGATTCCTAAAAATCTTACATTAATTTTATTTTTAAAAAGTGCATCTTCAAAGTCTTTTATAAATGTAACATCCTATGAAAGATATTTCGCATTACATATATATTTAAACAGTCTTGTAATTTATTTAAATATATATAATTTTCAGGCTTATCAGCATCCCTCTGTAGTATTTATGTACTGGAACGCATTGTACACTCACAGCTGACAGACTACCATCAATCTGGTCTCAGAACAGGACATGGCATTACTAAAAGTGACAAGGGACATTCGTGAAGCCTGCGAGGAGTAAAAACTAACTCTGCTTGTATTACTAGACTTCAGTAAAGCTTTCGACACTCTACTATGAACTCTTACTGTACTAACATATAAACAATAAACTCTTCAACAGTGTTACTACCTTAGTCAGCGTCAGCAATGTGTATTACCTGATAGTTGTTTTCACCCTGGTGCCTTAGTCAGGCAGAAGTTCTCCAGGATTCAGTACTCGGACCACTACTTTTGATGCTTACATCAACGACGTTGTTTAAGAGACAAAACACCCCAATTACCACCTATACGCTAACGAGCTATATCTCCACTTTCACACCGCCCCTCTTTCTGTCCATGACGCCGTGACTGCAGGAAATGAAGATCTAACCATCATCTCCCTTTCGACACGAGCTATAGTCGTGGGATATAGCGTGTATTACGTGAAACAATCTCAAACGATGTCCGCACATCATGATAAAGATCAATGTAATTAACTATAGCAGCGAGGCATAAACCTAGGTATTTATATAGACTCCAATCTAGAATGCCACAACCAGGTAACCCATTAATGGAATAAAATATTTTCTTTGATTCACATTAAAATATGAAGACAAAGATGTAAATCTCAATCTCAAACCGGTATCTAATTCAAGTGCTTGTTATGCCAATTTTGATTATTGCAATGCCTTGTACTCTAATCTGAATACTGGGCAGATCGACAGATTACAACGCGTTCATAATGCCTGTATTTGTTTCGTCTTCAAACTTGTTAGTTTGATCATGTGACACCGCCACGCAATCGATTGTCTAAAAGAACGCAGGGCTTTCCGTTCCCTTACACTCCTGTTCAAAATCCTCCGTACCTCACTCTTTTGCTTCGTACACCTGTCCCTACTTCCAACGCGAAATATCTTTGCTGTCTATCCCTCGTCACCGAATACATTTCTGTTCATCTTCATTCAGCATGACCGTTCCCAGAATCTGGAACATCGTTCCTTCCGAAGTCAGACATTGTCCAACAGTACAACAATTAAACGTAGATTAAATTGTCATCTCCCAGCTCTAGGAATTATATCAGTTAATCTCTCGCTTCTTCTTCTTCTTCTTCTTCTTCTTCTTCTTCTTGTTATTCCTCTGTTTCTTCTTCTGCTCCTCCTCCTCTTCCTCCTTCCCCTTGTACTCGTGAAAAATTATTAAACGAGTGAAGTTCTAATGCTATC
Organism: Metallyticus violacea; assembly: GCA_030762175.1. NCBI lineage: Eukaryota > Metazoa > Arthropoda > Insecta > Mantodea > Metallyticidae > Metallyticus > Metallyticus violacea. Next base: position 34,420,872 of record CM060846.1, read on the forward strand.
TTTATCAACTTTGTAACTATTTTAAAATATGTAACATATACATGCATTGTTACCTTTAATTTGACTTTTCCTTTTATATATAAGAAAAATAAAAACAAAGTAACACTATTAACAATGTAACAAATTAACAGTAATTATGGTAGAAGAAAAGGATAAAATACTAAGAAAAAGTCACACTTGAGATCGCTATATTTCGGACTCGTGGAGTCCTATGGTAAGAAGACTAGTCTTGTGTTGTCAGTGTGTGTGTGTGTGTGTACTCTGTGTTTTTGCCAGACTTTTTTGCCTGGTAGTACGGAAGATAAGGCCCTACGGCCTTAACTATTGCCAGTATATACAAATAAATAAATAATTTATAAAAATTTGAATAGCTTTATATATATAAAATATCCTAGGAAACATTAGGTAGAAGGGGGCGTTATTGAAAGAATATGGATTTAAATTGTTAATGCGCACTAAATTCTAAATACGTTTGTCAGAACAATGTGTATGATCTTACACAGCATAAAAATTGGGCCTATGTCTCGTTTCTTCATAATATTTGGTTATTCAGAGAGTACAGTAAGCTATTGTTATTTGACATATTACGCAATCACCTTTAATATTCAGATTGTGTTGTAGTATTACACACACAGAGTGTGTTAAGTAATTGATGGGAAACTCTGCGGTACGAATAAGGGATTTTCTTAAGCAAGTAAAGCGTTTCTTTTGCTTACTTTTTAACTCTTGTATTTATGCGTATTTTTTGTTTCAGAACGTTTAATAGTAGTTTGAGTTAGTCTAAAGCAACCAAAGATTTTGCACTTGGTTATTGTAGATATGTGGTCAGAATCAACGCTTGCTATCCGTCTAATGAAGCTGTATTTATGTGGCATGAAGTGCAGAACTTTGAGAATACTGGCCTTTCGGCTGAAGAAAATTCTCATGAAATTTCAGTAGTGACACATTAACAACAGTTCAGTATTAATTGCAGCCTAGAATATTCATGGATCTCTTTTTACCCGGAAGAGTGACAGGGGACTTCACACTCTTTCATTAATTAAATGGTTAGCGGAAGAAGTGTGTGTGATTTATTCATTACATGTTTATGCTGAAAGTATTCTAAATAAACTTTTGACAATATATGGAAAATTTGTGAAGAACCAACAACAAAGCCTTCTCAATCCTCTGGCCTCAGTCCATTAGAGTGTTTGATTATGGGACAATTTAAGAGTAATCATATATTAAAAAATATGTCAATAAATACATCACGCACCTGCATAATATGACAGAGCAAGATGGTATAAGTGGGGATTTTAGTCCCTTGATTAAACTCGCTTTTTGACTTCTTTAAGACCCCTTTCTGTCTTGCACGCTTTTCACCAAAATTACTTAACACCGGTGTGTTAAGGCAAATAGTATTCTGTTTTCTGTTGTAAATATAAAAAAACTCCTTCAATTTTGTAAATTAGTGCTTTCTAAACAATTTATCCAATCTATGTCCATTACACGAGCGTTTTCTTTCATTGATCTTGTGTGAGATTGTTGGGATCTAAGAGAAAGAATCAAGGCAAAACCTGAAGTTGTCTTGTTAAGCGGAGCTACAGTGGAATGCATGCTCAGCGGAAATGCGTCATCAAGCAAGAAACACTGACGTTAAAGGCTGACGGAAAAGCTGGTACATAAAATTCGCGAGCGATGAAATTAATCGAAGAGACTAATTAATATATAGGAAAACAACGGCGTTGCTCCCTGTAAATGAACTTTGACAGGTGTGTCCCAATGCAATGACGCACAAACCTGAGTTGAAGGTGCAATAAAAATAAAAACGACGTCAGAAAAACACAGTAGCAAAGACAGACGTTGCGCTTGTTTGTTTCGGCATTTTAGGGCGCAAAGCTTTTTGTTTTATTATAGTCACAAGTAAGGTCATCTAGTACTGGCAGCACTACTGCCGTCATAGCAGCCATTATCTTCATTATATCTAATCTCTTCATTATTATAATGCTATACGAGTTAGACTATCAGCCTATTCATCAACAATTTCAGGACGCTATTACCTGTTGGTCTACGCAATGCTTTTTGGCCCAACCCACATTTCTCCTCCCTGTTGATGTATTGGAATACGGTTTCCTCTCATTCTTAATACATGGTTTAACGAGTTATTCTCATGTTCAATTATATTGTGTTACATTTGCTAAGTGTATTTCTTCATTGCGTCTATGGTTAAGAGTGTGTAAACCGCTAAAGGTCTGAATTACTGCATTTCTGTTGTTTTCATTCTTCTAGTATGGGCTGTAGTGAGCATCATTGTTTGTGCTCCGAAAAATAAAGTGCAAGATCCGCCGGTGTTCATGTTGTTTCTTATGTAACTTTATGTAAAATGCCTTTAGATTGTTTTAATTAATTACGTGTAAGAGATATTGTAACCAAGGGCGCCAATTTAATGTCTTCCTATTTGAAATCCTAACAATTTAGTCTGTCACAAGATATTATTAAATTGAATTTATTTATAATATAATTAATATTAAAGATAGCCCTGTGAAGATTGCCCTTAAAATATGAAAGTACAATCTCATCTGCGAATAACAGAATGGGGGCATTTCTAGTTAAATAACCAATGTTTGAAGTGGTCTTTTATTATGTGATTCCACTGTCAATATACTAATTAAATAGACTATTTGAATAGCTTTCCACTAATCTTTATTATCCATATGTAGACTTTGAATCACTCTGATAAAGTGTTGAGGAAAATCATTTTATTGACTGTTTCTGATATATTTGAGGATTAACTTTGCCAATTGCCTTTTCAAAATCAATAAAGACCACGATAATTGGGATTTAATGTTCTCTAAATCCTCCAACATGTTCCTATATGGCTCAACAATTAAACTTTTAGCACAACAAAAATGGCTGGAATTTAATTTCAGTGTTATTTCTGTAAATGGGATTACTCTCGCTTATACCGGGTGGCGGCGGAACACCGACCTGGCCAAGGCAAACCAGCCCAAGCGATTATTTATCAGAAAATGAGGGAATACTGGTTAAGAATATAAATGAAAATGAAGGAAGTTATGTTATCGCAATACAGAAGTATTGACTATTTCAACAATTATGTCAGCACGAGATGTATTTTCTGTAACAAAAAATTGAAATTGTAGACGCGTACGTAAGTACCGGTTTCATTAAGAAAACCTGGGAGAATTTTGCAGCTATTGGTGTTCCTATACAAGCAATATATAAGATTTGTCGAAAAAAGTGTACTACCGTACAAATGCTGAAAGAGATAGCCCCATCCGTTCTTACTCCTGCCGTGGTCGCGGATATTCAAGCACGGATGCTCAAATGTTTTCTCTAATTAACAGATAAATTGACACTATAAATTTAATGTCCACTTTTGTTTTCCAGATCGGGACCGATTTTTATATTTTATAATAGTAAACCCTAGATATGAATAGGTACACATTTAATATAAAAATCGTGTGTGTATGAAAAAAAAACAGATCTTATTTAAAATATAAACAAACTGATATCTCTTTAATTTCATCCTCTAAATACGTTATAAACCAAGGAGCTGGATTTAGTATTCAAACAATTTTCACCATATTGCAGAATTATTCGTTATTACTATGCGGAAACTTAAACTTCTCGGCACATCTCCTGTTTTTTTCATTCCTTAAGTGATTTGGAAGGTAGCAAAATGACATCTATAGATTTCTTACGTTCTGGTATCGAAGTGAAATATGTTTAGGCAAAAAAGTAAAATGAACTTTTCAAAGAAACGTTGTGTTCCTAGATAAGTTATTTGTAAGGTAATTTGAACTGTAATTATAACATTTTTAGCAAAACATTCAAACGGAAAAAGGCCCTAAATACTCATTGATAGGAGTTGTTTAACTATTTTATTTTTATAAATACATTTGCACGTGTTTTTATATTACGTAAAGGCTATAATGCTCAATATAAAGCCACTACATTTAATAGTAATAGCTATTTAACTCTATTAATTTAAGAAATCCATTTACTTTGTTATTACTTAAGATAAAGTCTGTGATATTTAATTTGAAACTCAAAACATTTTTGATAATATGTTTTAACTATATTAATTAAATAAGTTCATTCGCATACGTTTTTATATTACGTAAAGGCTACAATGCACAATATAAAGCCATAAACATTTAATGGTAATAGATATTTAGTTATGTTATTTTAAGAAGTTCATTTACGTATATTATTACGTAAAATAAAGACCATAATACTGGATTTAAAGTTCCAAACATTCATTGACAATATGTTTAATCATACAAATTTAGTGAGTTCATTTGCACATGTTTTAATGTTAGGTAACGACTTTAATTTTCAATTCAAATAACAAATATTCATTGGTAATGTGTTTTAAATCGAACAAAGCTCATATGCATAGATTTCATGTATCAGATAAAGACTATTACAAGTATGTCTTAAAGTTTGCTTATTGGCCTTTATGACAATACCGAATAAAAAAAATGTAACGATTCAAGTGAACACATACATAGACAAGAATATGAAAATATTAAAACTACAGACGAGAAAATTGTAATACTAAGTGAATCGACCAATAGCAAGCGTAACAACATTAATAATGTGTACCAAGAATGAAACACGAGACAGACAGCTTTATTGCGACTAAATAGAAATGAACGTATTTCATTCGCTTATTATGCGTATGTTGAAAATATAATGCATTATAATGTACAGTATTATTACAATCCTATTGTAATAAGTGACGGTTTTATCTCAAAATTTAGTTAGTTATGTGTTTGATTCCGTAGAGAGAATTTGTGTTTTAAATTCCATTAGCAGAAATCGTGATTACTTCGTATAGTGAAGCAGCATTTTAAACAGTACGCAAATATAAGTGGTGATTGAAATTTTGTGGAAGAAATTACAAAAGTATTGTTGTGATAAATGATTTGAGGTTACGAGTTTGAATTAATATCCATATAGGAAAATAGTACACAAGTTACAACAGAACAAAAATCTCATTTTTCCGAAGAGAAACGTAAATTATATCGTATTCAGTCTGCATCTAATAATATTCTCAGAGTATATCATAATCAGATAAATATACTGCTGTGTGGTACTAACAAAACATTAATATATTCCGTAGATTTCTATCCATTGTGATGTTGTTATACCTAAAATCATATTCCTTTCACCCCAGAAGCATCAACCTGAAAATTGCAGCTATATTATTAAACACTGAACTAGTCGAGCATATAGTGGTGTTAGTCACGTCATCGTCGACGGCGAAAAACGACGACATCGGCGTCGTCAATATTTCCGCTACAAATATGACGCCCAACATTAGTGAACGTCGACGCAACCTACATACTTGTAATTAATACCATCACATCATTCATGCACTATGTCGAAGGAAGAAGTTGAAATTTTATTGTCATACAGTCATAAAGTTCTTAATAACAAATATTCCCATAATATTAATACAGTGGCAGTCAAAGGAATACTTCAGAAAAAGGTTGCAGTGCGCAAAAAAAAAAAAAAAAAAAAAAAACATGGAGTCAAACAGGGGCTTGTTGTTGCTCGTTCAGGCGTAGATAAAGATATTAAAGTGATACATGTAACCCGGCGGAGTAATTAATTACATAACTGTATTAATTGTAAATTTATTGATTTATTTACTATATAGATCTGGTAGTATTAATTATAAATAATTATTTTATACGTAATGTTTTTGATGATTTGGGAGCTTTTCATTCAAGTACATTTGAAAATATACTTAAATGAAAAACGACGTCGTGGAGTAATATGTTGTACAAAGAAGAAAATAACATTTAAATATTAAGAAGATATTTAGAAAATTTTGTTCTTGAGTGACTGATCTGTGAAGAGAAACATTTACACTGTGTGCAAAAATATGATGGTTAGTGTTTAACGCCAAGCTTCGTACTCCTGTATCTTTCTGAAGCATATAGACAAGTGAAAAGCACGGAAACAAAGCATTCATACCTACGTTTAAAAAAAAGCTCTAAAGAAGGATTGTGCTCTAGATATATTTTCCATATAATTGCTAACAACGAATGTAGTACAAGGTTTATGAGCCTTTCCTTTGGCACACGATGTGAAGAACATCAGTTAGAATGAGATTTGTGCTTGTCTTACTACTACAGTGCAGTAGCTGGTTAAAGTGAAGGAGATATCATAGAATATGCATATTACCAGATTTATATAGTAAACAAATCAATAAATGTACAATTAATACTGTTATGTAATAGTCAACAGTTGTTTAATACATTTATTTTTAATGATTTAGTAACTTTTATATTTCAGAAAACAAAAGACCTTCACACAGGTAATAGCGGCTATTTACCTAGTAGAGAAAGTTGCAATTACAAACGAATGTCTTAGACGAATCGTTTTAAAGAACTAAAATGTGAAAGAAACGGGGGGAAAGCAAAAGTACCTGAAAAAGAGAAATAGAACAATTTTAAATCATTCACTACTGCAGAATATCAGAAAGAATTAAAAACATATGGCATCTTTAAGTACAGATTGTAAGTAAGAAACCCTTGAAAGTAATAAAAGCTTAGGTATTTTTGGATTTTTGAAAGACATAATTTGGAGAAGTGAACATGAGTACTGAAAATAAAATTAAAATCCGTAAACTTGTGTAAGGACGATCTTAAAAACCTGCCATGGAAACTGGAAAAGAAATAAAAATAGCAACAGAAATGAGGATTTTAAGCAACATGTGCTACACATTATATAATAAAATAAAAAAGCAGATAACAGTACTAATTCTCAGAAAGATGTAATGCAGCTAGAGTATAAGAACTTTTCCGTATAACAAGGATCGAAATATATGTTTATATTAATTTGTGCAAAGTTTTATCTCAAATTGGCTGCAGAGAATAAATACTACAGACACATAATTCAGAGTACTATTTACGAGTAGTGGTTGTGCTATCTCTTTTTTTTTTTTTAATAGGTTGACATCTGCGTTTGTATAAGTGGAAAAAATGAATATACGTCGTACGAAACTGAAACGTTAAAACTTGATCCGCGTGATAAAACTACCTACAGAACGGAGAGTCCATGTCCAGGGAAAGCTAACAGGTTATTACACCAAACAATTCATTCCAGGAAAATGGAGAAATATTATAAAAAATGAACTTGCTTTAGATGTCAGTTGACGAACATATTATTCAAAGTTACTCTCACTGAACATGTAAGAATACGTCAGTAGTATCTTAGACTATATGCGGTGAAAGTCCATTTCCTTCCGTCAGGCATGGAATGAAAACCCGTCATCACCTCCAAAAAGGTGGCATTGCGCACCACTATAAAGACATCTTAGACATCAAGTATGAAGTTTTGACAACGGGAGTGATTTTGCTTCGTGACAATGCTTGCCCTGATACTGCTAAAGTTACAGGAGATAAATTAGAGCGGTTTTACTGATATAGTACAGACACGAATTTTCAGATTTGAAGAATAGCCCCAAGGAAATCACATTTCTTATTGACGAAGCGGTATCGAAGTCTTTTGAGGGTTGGTTTAGTTCCCAGTCTAAAAAGTCAAATTAAACCTTTATCCGTTACGGCGAATCACACTAAGTTAACCTCTTCTATCATTCACTTTTATTTGATTACTTTGTGTAAAATAAGTGTTATAATGGTGCACTTTCCCAAACTTTAGTAATGAAAGGTATTTCTAGAATTCTTCGCACATTTCAGAGAAGTTTTTAGAACTTTGTGGTTGCAATCGGCAGCTTGTGCTTTACATTTTGTTTGGAGATAAAAATACGACATTCAAAATTCATATTTCCTCTGGACTCGAGTATCTACATTTTGGAACAGCTGTTGATAAAAGTATTTGCAAATCTGTACTTAGGTTATAGCATTAGAGAATCCAACTCTGAAAGAAACTTAGCCCGAAATTCAACTGCGCTCTTATTATTTTTTTTTTTTCAATTTATCAAATGTATATTGCTATTTCCAGCAGTTATTCTCCTTCTCTTCAGCACAAGAAGATGTAATCGGAAAAAAAAATGCCTGGAGAGCTACAAAACTTGCCGACACTTTCTCACAGACAAAGTTTTATGTCTGTTTCAAGATCTCGAGTATTAAATGTTTATATCATATTTTATGAATGCGGTGTTGTTTCTACACTGTCACAACAATATAATCCATCCAGTAAGAATTGTTTTCTAAAGATAAACTGCGATGAAGTTATTGCCTCATATACTTTTCGAATAATGACACCCTAAATGCAAAACAATAGTCAGAACACTGCTAGTACATACTGCATTTTTGGAATTTTACTAAATATGTTAGTGTGATACCCAATTTGTACAGAATTTTGTTTAGGAATTTTATAAATTACCATTTATTTCCTCGATGAACAGCGTTGTTTGGAATTATGCTCTAAGCTTCTAGAAAACTGTTGAATCAGGAATTGTTGTCTATAATCGCTTATGATGCCAATTATAATAATAATTGCATTTGATTTCACGTATTCTTTAACAAGTTCAAAAATGACATAATAATCAATGCTACCATTATTACAATAATGATCAGGACTTTAGTATTATAATTGTCAGTGTATGTATATAGGTATGTATGTCTTTTTGTTCAATAAGTAATATTCAGCCAAGAGTTACATTTCTGAACGTCTGCCAAAAAGGCAGACTGTATAATAATAGGACATGCTGGTCATTTGTCGGAACGGTTAGGTAGAGCAAAACACCCTCGCCTCGAAAGTAGATAGCCTTTAGTTGAGACTGGACACATTTTACCCTTTCACATATCCTCCAAGACAGATGTGCCGACGAGACAAAATGTTTTATTACACTTTGCAACTGGGCATAGCAAGAAATATGATCTCAATTGGTAACTGTACTTGCACATTCCAAAAGAAACTCCGCATGCGGAAACAGGTGTCTTAAAATAAACCAAAATTTTGGCTATTTCCGACAGTTTCAAAGTAATGCCGCAGATATGTGACTGAAGCGTGCTTTATCGCAAAACTTTAGTATATGATTATGGAGAGGTAAAAGGGAATAACAACAAAGGCACAGTATATATGGCCGATGTATCCTTTTTCGTGGTAAGCCCGAACGTGGGAGCATTGCTTTTAGGAAGTAGGTGAGCCGGTTCAACAAATAAACATATTTCAAAACCTAATGAATAGGAGCGAGCATGTAATATAAAAGATGTTTATTGTGGTTCAATGAGGAACTAAAAGTGAACTAAGTTCAATAATATTTTAAGGAAATAAATTTTCGCGAGCGAATTCACATAATAGATTTAATATCAAATATAAGAAGTAAGTTTTAACAGAAGAGAGAGAGAGAGAGAGAGAGAGAGAGAGAGAGAGAGAGAGAGAGAGCAAAAAGGGGAACAGAAGTATAAAAGTAACTGAAAAGTAACAAGTATAATAGTAACTGGAGAGTAACAGAAGTGTAACAGTAACCGGAGAGTAACAGAATAGTAACAGGAGAGTGAGGGTAAGAAGAAGAACAAGAGAATAGTCACACAGAGTTATTGCTAAGGCTATAGCAGTTCATTTAATATTGCTATAAAATTTACGGCAAAGTGATTAGTGTTATTAAAAAGTTTTATCGCGAAGTTATAGGTGACGGTCGGATTTCAAACTGTGTGAAGAAGAAACAAAGTTTAAGTCAAAGTGCGTAAATTGGGTCTATAGATCTCCGAGTGAAGATAGTGAATTTTAACCTCAGGGAAAATTATACTCTACATATAAAACCAGAATTATAACCACACGACAGATGCATATGTTCCTAAATAAAAATTGAAATGTGCACCCTTGTGTAGTGCATGAGCTTACGCTTTATCATTTTTCTAAATTTGTTGTTATGCTCCATTCAATTAAATATAGGAATGTCAAAATTAATGGGAAGGTGGATTGAAGTCTTAACTTTAACAAAAACATCTTGTATGTTAGAAGATAATAGCCTTTAGAAGCGTTCAAACAAAAACAAATATGTTATCTTGAGGCACAATAAAAGAAAAGTCGGTCCAGGTGGTCTAGTAATCATACTTGCCTCGTACACCCAAGATCGCGGGTTCAATCCAGCTCTGGGTCAATGAAATTTTTACGGGTGTAAAAATCTTAAAAATCCTTCGCAAGGGAAGTAAAGGTGGGTCCAGTGTCTTATATTTACGGCATGTAAAAGAACCTCAAGCCTGAAAGAAGAGGCCTCTGATCAAAATTTGTCAGCCGTTTCACGCATTGAATTGAATGGGACGCCGATGCCCTGAATGTTAAAGAGCGTCCGTAAATAAAACAAACCATCAACATCAAATGCAAAACGTATGTTCTTCACGATTTCTTCACTAATTCTTCAACGTAATTAGAGTGTAATTACAGCTTCCAGGAGGATAATTGTGTGATAATGTGTCATCCCTACAGAGCCAGGGACTCTTACTAAATATGGTTGGCTCCAGTTCTCTCTCACGGAGAGCCAGACAGTAAGAGAGTTTATTTGCCTTGCTTGCTGTTGTCCCCTTTTTCTGTCCCTCGGTATTCTTGTCCATGTATTCCCACGCTCAGTCTTAAAGACGTCGGACCAGCTCTGTTTGCTTGCCCCCACGTTGCTCTTCCGTCCTGATGTAGTCTAACCGAATGACATTAGCAAATACCTAACTTTTGTTCCGTAAGAACGCGGCGGCTCAGAACATGTTTCTTGTCATTGAGAAAGTCTGTCTTTTGTAACTATTTAACAAGATGAGAAACAGTTTGTGTACCTGGAACGTGATTTTCAGAATATTCTCTTGCTAATTGCCTTTCTATTTCTCTGCAAGAATCCGTTTTCACATAAGTATCTACATAAATACCCGATTTTCAAGACTGCATTTATTTAGTACATAACTAATGTACATTACTAACACGCAATGAAAGCACCTCAATAATATATGAACACACTAATACTCGCTAACAAAGCCTTCCTCAAACTAACAACAAGCTGCTACCTGCACATACATTATACGGTCTAGACAATGAATTCTACCAGTACGCAGCTGAGTTTCGCATAGCTCAAATAACCTCAGTATAGCAATATGGGAAGTCCACAGCTTACTAAATGCTGGAATTACAATTTTCAGTTTATAAAACTTCTTGAAATATAAAATTAAGGCTTCAGAATTTTACCCTTGGTAAGGCCAATTCTCTTCCTCGTTTCTGCTCTATTTTGTTTCGTTCCTTCTTCAACATTTGTCGTAAACTTCGATTTTTTTTCTCTGTTTATTCTTAGGCAACTTCGCCACTCCTTTGATTTAGATTCAAGAGCTCCTGTTCTACAGCCAACTTGGGAAATAGGACTTGCACCATGATTGAATGACCTGCATTCGATACTCTCCCTGGAAACCAAAACAAGTTAACTTTTGGAGTATGCTGGAGGTAGAACCCCCAGGACATGGCTGTGGAAACGTAATATGATAATGCGGGAGATTAAGAGGAATTTACAGTTTCTAACAGTGAAAATATTTATATAATTTACTGATTAACAATAATAATAGTGATAAACATAAAACAGATATAAAATATATTTCAATATATAATTGCTACAAGTTATGATTGACCAGAAAACAACTGTAAACATGCAACTGATGTCATCGAATCTCAGCAATATATACTTTTATACTTTTTAAATAGTTATAACGAATTTTAAATATTACACTTTAAACTTTGAAACGTTGAATTTTGAAGCTTTAAATTTCTAATTCTTTAACACATGTACCCTATATGTCATAATTAATCAAAATGGTGGTAAAACTACTAGGGCACAAGCATATTATAAAATTTCTACTTTAACAATGAATAAATACTTAAAGTGCTATGCCTTGTTATAATATTTTCCATATCTTAGCTTACAAATGCGCGTTCTTTCCTGAACAAAAATTATAACAAAGAAAAGCTTAAGGCAATATAATAAAATACATTTAGGAAGGTCTAGCATAAAATGTTTCACAAGTACATTCTGACTGGGTCACTGGGTGTACTTGATGAAGGTCCCGTGTCTAGAAATTTGGAATGGATAACAGAAACGCATATACATTCCACTCCACCGTGTTCTTCTTTCTGTGTAACGAGGAAAAAGTGAATATGCCACCCAGCATAGTTACAAAACCAGATTTGAACATTCGATGATGAGTTTGAACCAATCAAAATCTAGGTTAGCTTGGTGTACCATGCTGACGGGATGTGGAAGAATAGATAACGTATCGACCAGAAAGAAATGCTGCAATAAAGGCACAGATCATGTTGTCAACGAAACGTACATTCGTATGTTTTCGTTCATTTATATTTATGCCATACTTTCTCTTAGACCAGTAGAACTTGTATACTATTCCCAATTTCCACTGTGAGTTCGAAAACGTAGAAAAGATAAAAAATTACAGTTATATGACATCTTTTAAATAGATATATTTTAAGAACTTTAGGATATTCCTAGAGTGATGAATAATATTACAGTTCATATATTCCAGCAACTTTCATGATTAAATGATAATTTTGAGTGTTCAAGTAAGTTATTATTATGCTACCTGAGAGAAAATACGTACAGATTTCAAATAGAGAGCACCGTATTCAGCATGGGTGCTTTGTATTTGCTTTGTGTTCATACAAATTTAATAATGTTTTATAATTCTTCGTACTTCGGGTATTTCTATTGAACTCCCCAATTACAGTAATGCTTCGAAGTGCTGCAGTTTACTGCTAAGATTTCACAACGTGTCAACTCATTTAGATGAGAACAAAATGATCATATAGCCCGAATGTGGCACTAAGAGATTTTAACCCATTTCTACACCTTAAACGTTTCATGAGTGGGCAACATTTTGACGACAATGACCCAAATATACCATGAAGAATGTACTGATGGGAATACGCCTTACTAGGAAATGTGTGTCTAATTTGCTTGAAATGATAGCAGTAGCGAAATGCCCTGACCTTGTGTCTCACACGTATCTTTATACCTACATGCTAATTTCGAATTAGTACATCAAAAAGAAGACCAAATATTTCCATTCATGTGCTCTTAAGCGTGTTAGAAAAAGTACGTCATAACGTGTAGTTTATTATACACATTCTAGCTCTATACATACCTGTGGCGTTGTCAGAAATACATTAATTTAGTAGGAAATTGAGTGTTTGCAAGAAGTGCATAAGTGCCAAAGCGATTTATATGTGTATTCTTTAAACATTTAATGTGGAATTGAAGATTTGTAACAAAAGAGAATGCGTCAATTTAATACTTCATTTAAGGCAACGCAAAAGTGTCAATGCTGCTTTGAAAAATACAATACCTTACCCAAATATCTTTTATACGTTAGTATTAAAAAAGTACAGACACCGTTTCTCTTTTCTCAAAGTTTCTCTTTTGACATTTTATTTTAAAGTAATATTAAGCGTGTTTTGTTTCTTGTTTTCTTTTTAAATTACAAAAGAAAAAGGTTAAGCTTTATGATGGATATTATAAAAGATTAAACTTATATAGGCAAAAACAATTGGGATTCGTCATCGTTTAGGGAAAATTGCATTAATAACAAAAAACGCTTGGCAATGCTTTTTATTTTTTAAGTCGTGGCGTTACTCCTTGTTGTTTATGATTTGCTTCAGAGCCAACAGAACATTCGTTTGGTGGTAGATGTTTATTATGTTTAGTGCTGCAACTTCAAAGATACAAAACAGAAAATTTAAACAAATGTGTTGCATTTTGATTGCTATAAGATATGAGATAAATTGTCTTTCCAAATCTGTATATCATAGCATTTAATTGTGAAGCATACTAAAGCTAATATGAAAGTATTATCACAGTTTCATTTTTATTTGCATATTAATACTTAGAAAAAGATATGGTGTTCAGATATTAGCATAGAGTGCCAAAAAGTGAGTTTTTTACAATTTCATTTTTTAAATATTACCATGGCTTGAAACTAATGAAAAGACACATTTCTTTCAATAGGTAGCGACTTAGGTGCACATGTTAGTAACTAGTGACTGTTAATATTTTTAATAAAAATGGTTTAATTTATTTCAAGACATTCATGAACTTAAGAAATGGGATATAATTATACAGTAATAGAATCACACAGAAAATATTCAGGCCCAGTTGTATAAACGTTGCTAACTGGAGATTACTTTTAACTGTAATCTAAAAAGTAAATAGAAAGTTAGTCATCATTTCTGTTGTATAAAAATAACCTCAGACTACTTAATCTCCAGTTTGCACTAACCGCCAAACCTTTGGCAACATCGCGAAATAATAAGGAAATTCCTGTCTAGAGTGAGTTGATGTTCAACTGTTCAAGCAATCAATAATTATTCGGTATCGCAAATGCAAGAAGGCTATCATTATTGATCTGGTGCTAAAATATAAAGGAATAATTGAAAATAACAAAAACAAATTTGATCTCAAATAAAGGGTAAAGAACGTACGTGATGGGAAATTGATAAAGATTTTGCATTGTTATCCCCATGTGTGTGCAGTCTATAACATCTAAAACTCCAGGAAAGTTCAGAAACTCCAGAAGCTTATCATCACTTTCCTTACATTACCTTCTTTGGTTGGCATTTTAATGAACTGAGGTCTCAAAGTTGCTATTGCTTTAGTAACTTTATGGATGGTTGTACTGGCCGCTCTCCATGTTAATATATCTCCAATAACTATTTGGAATCTCCCTTTCGTATGGAACCTTAAAGTTAGTTGTATCGTGAACATCGAATTCAAAGCACGATTTCGCTTAGTTTGTGATTGTAATCGGGGACGAACATCTGTTTCAGTTCTCCAAACATATTTGCTAAGAAAAATGGCATTTTGAATTATTTGTCATTCAGCTCTAGAAATGAACTTTTCTCTCTCATTAAATACACGAGGAGCACGGTGAAATTCATAATCGGAAGAAATGTCGAAATAATCAAAAGTATGTACAGTACACCAATTGTAAGGTTTACCTAACATAACCTATAATTGAATGCAACTGTGACTGTTATTACGCGGAAATGAAAAATGAAACATAAACTTAACCTGTACGAAATTAAAATAAATGCCACTCATCATTTATTTATAAATGAAGCTGTTATGCTTCTCTACTCTGCGAAAATTTTAATTTAACAACTACTAAACTCTAGTTAGTGCTTTAACTCGTGAAATTTCGAGAGTTAGATTAACACGAACTAATCTTAGATTAATTTTTATAAAACAAAATTTCCAAGTTATGTATAACTGATGATAGTTTTATGCTGTAAACTCAAGTTAATTCTTTATACTGGTGCTAGAAATAAATGTGAAAGATACGGAGCTAATAAATCTAAAACAAATTCTAGAATACTGCAGTTCCTAAAAATTTCCTAAGAAGAAGGCCAATTCCTTGCCCATTAGAAGGCACAGCAAGTACTGAACTGTAACCGGGTTCAAAGACAACTCGAATCCCTTGAGTTTTATCTCCAAATATTTTAAAACACTTATCTACAAGTAATAAACTCTTATCATCGGATTTTGTTACACATAGTCCTCATTCAGTAAATAGCTTATAGCTGATACAGGTGGCAGTACATTATAAGAATTTTTCATTAAGTTTTTGGTGTTTCTCTGGGACTGTTTGATTGTTGTCTCCCATCTCCGTAATCGCATTGAATCTTAAGGATTATCGCCTTGACAAAACCCTTATCTCATGTCATACCTTATCTGTTAAGTAAATAATTTCAGCTGTAACTTCCGCTCCGCTGTGTTCAGTTCTTCACATAGTTGTATAAAGAAGGTTATGTGTAGAAGATTGTGACATGTTCAAAATGGAGTATCCACCTGTTATTAAGTTCTTCATAAATGGACATATTGCAAATGAAATTAAACAGCGATTGGACGGCGTATATGGAGAAGCATCCTCCTCATATTCTACCGTAAAAGAATGGGCCAAACATTTTCATACGGGTCGAGAAAGCACTGAAGACGAAGGGCGTGCAGATCGGCCCTTGGAGGTGCTCACTCCTGAAAACATCGCTCTTGTATAAGGAAAAATTATGGAAGACCGATGGCTCAAAGTTGCCGAAATAGCAGCAAGGTTGGGCATTTCTAAATCAACAGTCATTCGAATTATTCATGTACATTTAAACATGAACAAGGTTAGTGCAAAATGGGTGTCCAGAATTCTTTCCTCAGTCCAAAAGCAGCAACGAGTCATCTGTTATCAGGCATTTTGGACCTCTACCATGGCAACGAGAGAGAAGTTCTGCAAACCATTGTTACAGGAGATGGAAATATGGTCCTCCACTATGAGCCCTTGTCCAAAAGAGAATCAATGGAGTGGTGTAAACCTGGCAAAGTACCGCCTGTAAAGGCCAAGGCCATTCATTCAACCAAGAAGATCATGGCCACAATCTTTTGGGACTATGTAGGAATAATCTTCATTGACTTCAAGGAGAGGAACACCACAGTAAGTGGAGAGTACTATGCTGGCCTACTGCACAGATTACGTGCTTCCATCAAAGAGAAAAGGCGAGGAAGCTGAGTGGTGGTGTGCTCTTTCTTCATGATAACGCGCCTATGCACACAGCTCTTGTTGCAAAGGAAGCTGTGAAGTAATGTGGCTTCAAGGAGATCAACCGTCTACCGTACACCCCAGATCTAGTCCCCAGTGACTATTTCCTGTACTCAAATCTCAAGAAGGACCTTTGAAGAAGGAAATTTAAGTGTGATGAAGAAGTAATGGATGCTGTTTATGCCTTATTTGCAGACAAGACTTCTGACTTTTTGGAGGTGATGAATTGAAATGTTAATTCAAAGATGTGAGAAGTGAATTGCAACAAAGGGTAACTATATTGAAAAGTGAAATATATTTTTGGTCTTAATCATACCTAGAAAACGATTATGCCGGAAACTTTTGGATCTACCTCCGTATTTTAAGAATAAAACATAGATTTTTGGAAATAATTTGCAGCAAAATTAAATTGCGGAACAAACGAATATGATGGCAGCAAACGATAAATTCATTAATACTTTTAGTTGCTAATCCAGAGTCTAGGTTAGCGAAGAAATCGTCTCAGAGGCCGCAGCAAGAGTGGAGGTCACCTGTGGTAGGGCAACGGTACCCGGATGAAGTAAACTCCACATTCAAGGCTATTAATTTAAAATCTGTATAGCAGCACTTGTATCAGTAACGAAGATTTGCTAAGCTAAAATAAAAGTTTAGTTCTCGTATTGCTGCATATCCGTCCCTGCTATTAGAACTGACATTTGGAAGTGTCTGATAAAATAAGAATAATTGGTATATCGTAACATCATTCTACTATACAGTCGGAGTTTGTACACATTAGTGAAAACCAGCTGACCGTCAGAGGACGCACAATTCCCGATAAGAATAGAGTTAAAATTCTATTGATGTAGGTAATTGAGCTTGCTCAGTCGTGTAATCCAGTCTCATTTTTTTATTAACTGCGTGTTAGAATTTCTACCATGTATTTCAGTATAATAAAG
This sequence comes from Metallyticus violacea, assembly GCA_030762175.1. Classification (NCBI taxonomy): domain Eukaryota; kingdom Metazoa; phylum Arthropoda; class Insecta; order Mantodea; family Metallyticidae; genus Metallyticus; species Metallyticus violacea. The sequence continues at coordinate 34,438,345 of CM060846.1, forward strand.
TGTGCCGAAAATGAGGCATATGCTGAAACAAATAATATTTATTTACGAATTATGTGCAAACGAAATCTTACAAGTATTACAATATAGAATTTCGAGTCACATATCCAGGAATCTATTGAAAAGTCCACTTTTTAGTGCAAACCCAGGGCAAGAATCCGAGACAAATATAACGGGTTTTACCAGGAGAATAGCTTGATGAAATAAGCTATCGAATAGAAACTTTTTCTCCGTAGTTTATAACACGATTAATCCAGCATGTTGCTGTATCTGTCGGCAGTGCGCATAAAGCGACTCGGCTGCTGCAGCTTCATCCATATAAAAGTACTGCTGTACCTGAAATAAAGCCCATGGAGGTACCGAAAAGAAAATATGCAGGAATCAATTTATAATATTCGGGGTTTTCAATAAGGTTTAACGCCCCTTTCTACCACTGAGGCACCACAGGCGGTGGATACTGATGATACATGAAATGATATATTGGGAAATGAGTATTTTTTTTAAAAGGAAGGAAGCGTTCCAGGCCTAAGTTTAGGGTACTTCCCCGGCATTTGCTATTTATGGGGACTGAAGAAAATCGGGAAAACCCTCAATCAGGGAAGACGATCCTGGTGAGATTTGAACCTCAGACGAATACGCGCCTTAACGACCTCTCCCACCCATGGCGGTATTCGGGAAGATGAACTGAGTCGAGTGTATCAAAATCTTTTCAAAATGATTCAGGTTTGTCTCACAGCGGAGAATAGGCACTTGGAGTATCTACTATGATGGTGAGTGCAGTATTAATCGTTATAAATAAAGAAAGAAACAAAAATTATGCTCTATAAGTTTCAACTGCGTCACACGATTTCCCTCAGCGGATGGCAAGGCCGTTACGCTGTAACTTCCTGTCTTCAAATTCAATTTCCAATTGCGTAGCGGAATGAGGACACTTACAAAGATTTATCTTGTAACGTGCTCCAAAACAATTCATGTTAGTCTGTAGGCAAGCACAACCTAAGTAAGACATTTCAAAGCTTATAGAAAATGGCGCCTGTGAGTGTGTGTCTATTAAAGGCATCGCTTTTAATTCACTTTCCAGCACTATATCTAATGGTCCGTGTCGATATTGCAAGTGCAAATTACCCACACGAACTTTCTTTTATTTTATGTTTGCTATTTACTGTCCACAAATTTTTACATGAGGCGAGTGTTTTAGTCTACACACGTCACTACTAGTGGCCCAAATATACTGGCCCCGTTTATTTATTTATATTTTTGGTTCAATGTTAAGAAGGAAGTACGATAGTAAAACTACACAATCAGTGTCCTAATGCAGAATGTTTTATTTAATATAAAGTGTCATCAAAAAATCGCTCCGCAGCCATTGTGTAGTCGAGGTTTCACAAGGAAGCGAATTCGAGTAACGATCGCTCGCCGAGCTTATAGTTTTTTTGTTCACTTAACCACCAAAGCAAGCACACAAATCAAAGTTCAAAACTTATAAACGGTGGGCGGGTTACCTACTAAAAACTGGTTTCGAAGGAAGGAATATCAGAAACTTTCTCCTGTGCGGTGCACATAACCCGAATGCGGAAGTCGATGACCCGCAATTTCTGCAACACTGAATTACACAATGTAATGAACAACACCGCAATTATTTCAGAAATTGTAGAGGGGTCTTGCAAAAATAATAGGATATCTATAGTTCACGAAGAAAAATAAGGTAGTTTATATGGTGAAAATGAAGTTGAATTAGATGCTAATAAGTGAATGATTAAGCAAAATGGTATGTCTTTACCCTAGAATGTCATAAAACATACTTCGCAAACAGAAATCCTAATTTTTAATAGCTTATTATCAGCGTTTTCAAAATTTAGTGCAATAACAATCTCTAAAATCTCAGCTTAATAACGTGAAAAAGTGGCCTAAACCACAGTTCACTGATTTAACACTAGAACGCCCCTTATTGGTCTAAATTGACCGCTACTACTTTCTTATATATTTTTAATCTTTTTTCTCACAGAAAACTATGGAATTTCTCGCTTATCGCCTTCTAGCCGAATGCGATGGTACAGAGGGAACGATTTTTCTTGTAAATTGCAAGCCAGGTGCGGAACCAGTTTGCATTTAGCTTCCGGAGTGAGTTTGTATATACTTGGTGTCTGTTCAGTATCACATGTTTTAAGTGCTCTTCTGACTCAGGCCGACTGTACTAACGACTGTAGTAATGTAGAGGAAACAACATGAGTTTCTGAGCTGTTACCCAGGTTCGAATTCAGCTTGAGTCGAACTTCTGGTTTCAGATATTTTTATGTTCATGGTTTTTGCTCACGTATCACGTATGTTTATCGCTTTGTGTCCACTGGCCCTTTTGCCTATTCATTTAATTTGTTGGTAATTCAATCAACCATTTACACATTTATTTCATTCTTTTGTTCATCTTTTATAGGTCATCTCAGGCTAAATTGTTTCAATAAAAAGAAAGTTATTTATTTTTTATTTCAAGTATAAACCAAAGTTTTCTCGAAAATAAGAAAGTTTTATTATACGAATTGGGTTTGCTCTCTGCTACGTACTAACAAATTATTTTTACAAAAAAGACAAAAGTTATACAAACATGGGTTATATCTATACTAACAGAAAGCTGTTACATTGAAACGTTCTCAAAGATATTGGAATGACACTTTTTGCAGAGTTTTTGTATATACAAGAAACACATATAAAGTTTTACATGCCGAGCAACTGTCTTTGGTTTTGTTTTTCTTACATAACGCTATTTGACATGTCTTGCGTTTAGCGGCCTTAGATGTTCCTCCGTCCCTGTAATCAGCCATGAGGGATGCTGACAGTAGTCGATGAAAGCTACGTGAAAATGAAATCCTAAGCGAAAAGTAGTGTTAGACACGGATACAAGAGCTGGTAAACAATGATTTACGCACTACGCTACAATGAGTTTGAAACATGTTTGTTATGCAGTGATGATTATTTTCGGTTACAACTCATAATAAACGTCGTAAGAAGCTTGGGTAAGAAGAGGTCAATTGACCGCCTCCGGGAAGCAATGGTAAATTCACCATTATTTTAAAAAATTACGCCAGAAATGAAAACAAATGGTGAGCTAACGTTATTGTAAGGAATTAATAGTCACAAAACCATAGAAAAATACTTGCATTAACAATGAAAATATGAGCGTTCGAAAATCAAACGGAAGCTACACTCAGCAGTGGCGTACTGGCCCTTGAGAAACTTAATGCCATAATTTTGAAATTTGAACAGTCAGATAATAGATTCTCTCTCTCAAATTTCTTGTCTAAGACCGCTGTACAATCTCTGAAATGATTATTAGCTCATTAACACTGCATAGTGTTTACCTTTCGCAATGCCAGTGTCACAGACTTTCTCCTCTCAGAAGCGATGTCTTTATGCAGCTTATGTTTCAGGAGTTACATGTCAACTCTTGTTTCGTTGACTGTTTTTGAGACTGCAACTCGGAGACTCGCATTTGTGAGGTCCAGGGTTCAAATTCCCTGGAGCCGGCCTTCCTGACTTTGGATATTTGTGTGGTTTATTCTTGTCGCTCAGTCGACTACTGGGCTGTATCCTTTCAATAAATTTTCCCCTCTCACAGTTCATTCCCTTGGTTCTGTTACAGGATCGAATGTGTTTTGTGTTACAGTGACTTGCGCTTTGCAAAGGGTTTTTCCTCTGGTGTAAAAGCAGCCCTTCTGAGGAGCTCAACTTTTTGTAGGGGGCGCCGCCGGCGTCGTGGAGTTCTATTTGGATGCATTGCTAAAGATCCCGTGTACATAAGTGCCTCACCATTCTTGGATCTTGGACGCCTCGTGTCCCCTCAACTAATCCCTTCATGAAGCTGCCCGCACTGGGAGCGTAGACATAAACTGCCAGTCCTGAGTATTTAACAATCCACTCCCATTACGTTGGTTATCATTGTTCTCCTTACCGTTCATTTTTATTAATATAATGCACAAATTCGTTAATATTGGATCCTTGAGGTCGTCAATCCTCAGTCCGCCTGCACTAATATGCTCCACGTGCTCTATAGTTTGTAACACAGTAGCAAAGCAGCTGTATTTTTCAAGCGGCATCTACAGCGTTCCAGCTTGTCAGTAAGTTATTGTCTGTTGTTTACAATCACCTCATCTACTTCTATTTTTTGGGGAAGATGTTCTCTTCATAATATTTTACCCCAAACAAAATATTGGCTGCCTCTATATGTAACGTGCGTAATACAATGGAATTACACAACTAGCAAGGAAAAAAGTCCAAATTAATCATTCTTGTAATTCCAAATTGTTCATATGTAATTTGCTAAGAACGATAATGCGCTTTAATTGTTTTGTGCCTTTTCATGCCAGCAAATTTAATTCAATATTGAAATTATCAAAGCTATACAATTAAATATACGGCATTTTACAGTGACGCATGACTCTCGCGTAAACTACAACGTGTCCCTAAAGTCGTAGTGTTTTTTTCAGAACTGTTTTAATATAACCATAAGCATTAAAAGTTCATATACATGTTAAATGTGTTTAATGTAATTAGATGTGACCTCTGTTGTTGTTCCTACCCTCTAGTTCTTGTCACACACGACTAAGCACATCAGGTACAGCAGATTGAACAACCGCTCTTTCAAGTTCACAATGTCGTTGACACGGACATTGTATCTGCTTTGCTCGATAGCCCCAGAGCTGAAAGTCTAAAGGCTTGAGGTGGGTATGCCTTTTATATGCAGCGCTGTGGAAATGTTGTTCAGAAACTAAGGAACAATATAGTCTTAGTGTGAAGGAATACCATCTTGTTGAAACCAAAGCCATCTCCTATTGATTCTACTTCATATAACTCTAGTTTTCTGAAAATTGTTGCTTGAAGCCACATTTGGTTACGCAAAAAGATAAATAAACAGACAAATAAAATAAAGGGGTGCCTGTTATTGTTCATGTGAGAACACACCACACGTTCATTTTCGGGCTGTCACGTTCACGCTCAATGAAGACATGCGATTGTTAGTTACCCTATAAGCTGACGCTATGTTCACAATCGTGACCATAACAATGAAAGTAGCCTCGTTATTGAATAGTCTTCTGTAAGAATGTCACCATCTTTTCCATTGTCTGATCGACTCTTTTGTTACGAAGGTAGCTCTTTAATTTTCGGGTTTCTGCTAAGTAAAAGTCATAACTTACTCACCCTCGATACAAAATTGTATTCTCGAGAGTGGATCATGGAAGTCACGCCATGTTTCTTTAGAGATTGCACCAACCTCCTCTTAGCAACAGCTTCCTCCGAACTCCCAAACATTTTTGCTCAAAGTTTGAGACAGTAAAATGTCGCAGGGTGTCAAATATGAACTAAACAGTCGCTCCCGATTCTAGGAAAAAGTCCAGTAATTTTCAAAGCTGTGGCTCAGAGACATTGTCGTGGTAAAGCAAACAATCTCTCAACATAGATTTCGGTTTTCAGTCCGTTAGTGTTCTGAAGACAAGCCTAAACGCACTTGCGAAATTTTCATTAGAATGCGTTTTTGGTCTATTGTTAACAAACGCGCGGTACCCATCGAACGGAAAAATTCCTGTAAAATGTCGTGTACAGCCTATCGAGGTCTTTGCAGTGTCAGACAACACGCGTACCTTCAATGGGAGAACGTATGAGTACGGCATTGTAAACTTTTGTCACAATTTCGTCGGTCGTAGCAGTTTTGGGGCGTCCTGAGCGGTTATAATCTTCAATAATTTTATACTACCGCACTTAAATTCAGCAGCACACTTTTTCACCGTCGAAAAGGAAGGAGGAAAATCCTTTAATGTAAAAAGTAAATCCTTTTAGCATTTCTGCTGGGATTAAATGGTTCAAAGTACTTTATCACAGCTCGTATTTCAGTTTTATCAAATTTTTAGAAAATGTTCACTAGCTTGCTCACACGATTGTTGCAAACAAGTGACTACGCTAACGCGTTGGAAACCTAATTTTACTTCTATCTTCCTGTAAGTCATTTGCGAATTGTTCCTCACTATGGCTTCTATACGATCGGTTTTCAATTCTTGCTGGATGCTCCGTGTGCTCTTCATCTTCCAAGGCCGTTCTTTCCCGTCTAAACTCTGCAATCCTCATATACCTTTTAACGAAAAATTCACGTAATATTTTCAGGCATTTTTGCTGGCTCAAGCTGCACTTACATTTGTAAAAATTTATCACACATATATGCTTCAAGTCATCTCATTCGGCAGCGAACACACGATCACAATTAACATTTTGCTACAATGGGAGCCACGCGATAACTTCCGTCCAGAAGTGCTCTTTCCAGCGCTGTCAACAGGGAACGTGAATCTATCATAGTTTCTTCAAATCCGTAAAATTAAATATTGATCCTTGGTTATCAGTAGGGCACATTACCTTTAACAATTTGAAATTGTACCTCGTAAAACCAGAGACGATTCTTTAAAACTTTGTGAAGTGTGTTCTTCTTAAAGTTTAGACTTCAAGCATAATTGAGGTTTAGTTCCTCAGCTAACACTCTCTCCCGTTTAGTTTCGACAGTCTCGTCGCCAAACAGGAACGTTTAGGATACCCTACAACCATATAGAAGAACAAAGACAGCAAGAGCACAATGATGCCAGGAAATGGTTTGTGGTTTCGATGAACAGGTTTAAGCTGGCAAATATACCGATGAATGTAATGTTCATATATTTTAGAAAACGGTATTCACGACTAAGGCGGTTCACCGATATAAAGTACCCAAACCCAAGGGCGTTGAACCTTCGTCTGATCTATCTCCTGGTCCACTGGGTGTGTTTTGCGCTGCCGTCATCTGATACACATGCCCATATTCCAAATCTTCCTCACAGTTCATGAAGCCCCCCCTGGTTGACGAAAGCTGGATTACCAATGCGATCCAGAATTGTACCAGAAGACGGTGAGGAGATGAATCAGGAGAAGGCTCAAATCGCCCTTGGGCTTGCGTACTTTAAATGGGTGAACTGCGTTAGTCGTGAATATCACCACGTTTTCTACGAGTACCAAATACGTGAACATCACATTCATCGGTGTATTTGGCAGCTTAAATCTGTTTCGAAACTTTGAGATCAATGAATTGTAAATTTCATGATTTTATTTTTGTTGTGTTCGAATACAGTAGGGGTCTCAACTCCCACCATTATTTTCCAGACACCCTGTATTTCATACAAGTAAAATAAGCATAAAACGTGAAATGCAAAATACCTTTACTTCTTTCTTACGACTGTTATCATTTACTAAAAATGGTTAAATTTTAAACAGCGTGTTTTCTAAGTTATCACATAGGTACTATAAACTATAATCTCATATCAAATATCTTTACTTTTCATTGTTCCATGCTTCAAATTTAAATTAAGTAGAATCATCAAAATAATATATTGCCTCGCCTCGTACACCTGCATGAAATGATTAACCAAATTCACCATTCTGGGATAGCTTTTTAAATATTGAAATTGAATTTCACTCATTCTCTAGTTAAAACATTTATTTGTGTAGAAATATGTTTTGTTTTTATATTTTAAATGCAGTGTATTAAAATTTTATCCCACACTTTAACACAATAATTTGGATCCGACACACTGTCATTCATTAATTGTGATTCAGGATATTATTTTCTGATATTTATAAAAGAAACAATAGCAAACAAATGACTCAGCATAGAAATATGTTTTGATCAAAAATACAATAATGGAAGTAAAATATATCCATTGCAAAGAACGAAAATTAATGTTTCTTTTCATCAAATTATACACCTTGACTTTAATAATTGCCTAGAAAACTCTGCGCATGATATAAGAACTTGGAGGTATTATGATCCCATACCTTTGCATACTAACTGCATAACTTTCCAGAGATTGTTTTAAATGCTCTTCCTGGATATCTCTATCATACAACAGTTATGTGGAGTTACAGTCCGGACTATGAAACAGCTAAGCAAACGTTGCTTTCCTTCAGATGTAATGTCTCTCATGCAGTAGCCAGATTGATATTTAGAATTATCATGGTGTAAAATGCAACCTTTCCCTATCAAATGGTACTGCATGACTCTGAATAATTTTACAGTATTATTTCCTCCAGTTTTTCACAATATCCCGAACTTTACTCCCAGAAAAAAACATTTGCAAAGCATAATGCATCCCTCACCATGTTTTGATAGTTTCATCGTGAAAAGCACTTTAGACCTCTCAGGGGGTGTAGTCCATTGTTGTCTCATCTTTATATTAATAATATTTAGCAATCATTTCCTTATTGCCAAATGCTCCTTTAGTTTTACTTGTGAAAGTCAATTTAATGTTACCAGATATGTTTTCTTGTATGTCATGATGCTTCATACAAAAGGAGGGAATGTTTGCTATTCATTAATTTCAGAAAGCTACCTGTATCAATGATTTAGGTAATCTACTACAGCATATTTTGATCTGACTGCACTACAAGTTCGTCAATTTTGGTACAACTGCTTGTTTGCTGTTATTGCTGGTTCTTTTAGGAAAGTTTTATTGACGTGTGGTTAATATGGTTAACTGTACTGTTATTTCCTCATTGATTTTGTTGATACTTCCCCGTCCAAAAACCGATAGAAAGGGATACATAATCATCAAAACTATGAAAAGAATGTGATCAAAATAAAAAGGGCTCATAGATTAGAGTATATGGGTTAAGGAGGGTCAATAAAACGAACAAAATGGATTTGATTACCATGCATATAAGATGTTGACATTATCGTTGTTAATAATATGTATTGTTTGAGACTTTCGCAACCAAATAAGTAATTCAGTTGACTGAATGATAATAACTTCATTAGCAAAGATGATTTTGAGCTATTTCAGTGCAAAATCATGTGTTAATTTTGCTCAAATCTTGGTATTGCATTTGCAAATTCTATGTTTACTTATATATTTATGTGTAAATTAACATTCTTTTGGACATCTATACATTGAGATAAATTTGTTAATAAAATGTTGCACTTTGAGTTCGCAAATGTATTGCAAAATAGACCGTTCGTCAGCAGCTTTCAACCACAATTTTTGGTTTGGAAGGACAAAGAGACTAAAGTATTAATTATATGAAAGTCAATATAGCAAAAAACAAAAAAAAATTATTATATATTTGTGCTTTTCTCAAAACTATACAAAAGCGACTCAGGTCCTTTTTAAACTGTTCAAATATTCAATTTATTAGTAGTTCTAATGAAACTATCATCATTTTCTGTAGTTTTATGAGGCTATTCTGATCGTGGTAAACTTTGGTTTACACTACTAATTGTGTGGCGGGAAAAGATGTATTGCATTCTCCCAATAGGCGGCCACATTCTCTAGCAATTTCACGAATCGATAAATCTATCATGCTCCATACTTAGTACTACGTAAATCGCAGCACGTTTTTGAAACCATACCAATTATGCAATCTCTTAAAGTATCGCCTACAAACTGAATTGCATTCAGAAGGCTTCTTTGATGCACACAGTGTGGTTGATAATAATAGTACAAGAAACAGCACCGATACCTAAGTTACATAGGCTGGTATGTATATTTGACTTAGCCAATGAAACACAGACTTGCAAGTTTTTATAATTTATGTTTCTCTAATGCAAAAAAAAAAAAGTTTTTATAAAAACAAAGTGTATTACGACAATATAAAACAATGTGCTGTTTATTTAGTAATAAAACACAATTATCTACATTAAAATGGTTCTCAATTTATTGAAATACTAATTTCATATAAATGAGCAGGTGCATTGAAATAAATGATCGGTCATGTAAAGCATTTTACATTGCTTTAAGTTGTACTGTTGTTTCGCTCCGCATGAACAATCATGGACGTTCTGTTAAAATTTAGTCTCCCTTGCCCGTTGACCAACATGCCCTGTCACACAGTAAGGATTTCGATGGTAATTTTAATTTAACGCTTGCTGGTGCACTACCTGCTCATAGCTCTGAAAGTTTACTCAAAGATAGAGAAATGGCAGCTATATTTTTACATAAAGCTCATATACTACCCGGTTTAAATCTTACATATTAATTTTTTCCTCCCTCCCTCTTTCCCTCTCACTCACTCTTGTGACTTGTTTCATCTGTTTCCATGCATAACGTTACCTTCGATATTCAATATTTATTTTAACGCCTTCATTTGTCTTCTTGCCATAGAAGAACCCAAGCAGTTCAAAATACAGTGATTGCTATTCTGTGACTTTTTCTTAGTGTTTTATCCTTTTCTGCTTTTCTAATTATTGTTGTGTGTGTGTGTGTGTTAACGATAAAGCTTGTTGTATATGGGGAAACAATATTACGAAACGAATTTGTCTATATTACGAATGTTTACCAAAAATAGGTGGTTTATGCCGGGAGGCGAGCCTGTGCTGCTAATCACGATATTATTGCCACAGAGCTAACATATACTAGATAGCTTCTTGTGCATGTCATATAATACAACTACTGCAGGACTACACAGCCTTATTGGTTACCTTACAACCTGCGCGCTGTAACGAGTAGAACAGAATTTTGTGTTCAAGAAAAAACTCATTTTTGTTTTTTTTCAAAGAGTGTACATAGATGTTTTACAAAATAAATAGTGTACATTTTGTAGTGAAGAAGTAGTGTTACATCGCATCTTCAACATATTGCTCCTATATTAGAACCTGGGTTCATTTTCCATTTGGGATACGTCTTTCCACAATCTAAACGCCAGATAAAATCGCCAGTGCTCCTTGAAACCCCTAAAATATTGATTCAATTCATTAAAAATTCCACAAATGTGTTTGGGTGTTAAATGTAACTAATATGACATGTCTCATTGTATAGCACTAGCAGACGATACGTGCCACATTTCATGTCAGCATTTCATGGATTGAGAAGGTCATGGCATGAAACTGGTTCTAACCTGAACACCTGCCGCTGTCATTCCTGACCCTAGGATGCATCCACCTGGACAAACTACTCAATCTGTATAACTGGATTACTCTTTGCCTGCCTTTAGGGTCTAATTTTTATCTTGGTACTCTCCAACCCTCACGTAGCATTATCTCAACAAAAAACCTGCTATACAGATTTCCAAGAAAAACATAAATGGTTATTTTAGATCGGATTTTACTTTTCAAAGCGATCAGTTCTGATTTAAGAGAGCTAGAAATGGCAAAAATGCAACAAAAAATCAGCTTGTTATTTATGAAAAATTTCTCCTTATATAAAGTTGTATATGTTATAATGTCTTATTTAAAAATGTTAAAAATTTTAACTACAAAGTTGACAAACATTTGTGTATAATGCTATAATATTGGCACTTTTGTGTTGAAGATTATTTTTCTATCTTTTATTGCTTTTAAAGTCTATTTCTGCCAAGGGAAGTAAGATAAATGAACACAAATATATAATTTAAAGTTATTTATGTAGATTTTAATTTGCCAATCAGTAAGAACGCGTATTATAGTATGATTTTAAGAACTTTTATGAAAAAATGTCCCGTTTATACATTAATACTGACAAATTGCACATATATTTACAAATAATTTAACATTACACCACATTTAAAGTATCTTTTGTGAAAAACTATGGAGTACAGCGAAGAAAAATTTGAGCTCTTTGTAGGTGGGAAAAATATTAATGATGTGCTTTATGAAGGTGGTTTAATTTTTGGTAACGGAGTTTAGATTCTGTTTTAAATTTAAAAATAAAACATTTAAGTTTACAAAATTCATATAGAAATAAGTGAATGATAAAGAAGGGCAACAAAAATTATTTTTTTATTTTGAACAGAAAGAAGAAAGAGGTAGTGTTGTAATATGCACTTGGTGGGCTATAGTATAAACACTTTTTGCTCTAGGCCTCTTTTTCTCAAAATAATGCTATCTTGTTTAAACAGACAATTTTATAAAGAACGAAGGAACCTTAAACTATGGAATTTGGAACATAAGTTTTTCCACAACATCGCAGACTTCAACACTATATTTTTGATAAATTAAATATAAAAGATTTTCTTAACGATACTGAAAATAAATTTGTATCTAGACAAAAAAGAGTTGAACTTTTAATAATGGTAAGATAGTGAATTTCTGGTTATTGTAAATTATATTAATGCACATTTACGATGAAAAAAATACAGGTGGTTAGGAAAACAAATTCATTGTAGTAGTTCAATTCTTATATACTAATCAGCACAAATAGTTAATAAATTCAATGTTTATTTACTTTTTATGCTTTGAAATTTGTGTTATAATGCTGCTAATAAGAAACAATGTTTTTTAAGTTAGAAAATCTTGGAAATGATAAGGGTTATGCTATGGCAATAGTTAGCACATAACTATGATAGGTGGATTTAACATTCGACACTTTTCTCCCACAAATTACAGTTTTAAGGCTGTTATTTACATTTATCACATTTATCTTAACCTGCAGTAAACCTAAACTAACACTGTTGACAGTCAAATGGTCAAGTTTGATTCTAGAGCTTCAGAAGAAACTTTCATTTGTTTATTCATATAATTACTTCTTCAAACATGAATACTACAGAAACATAAGCCTAACGCAAATCCTAATGCATTTAAAACATACATATAAAGTGTTGAAGCAATAAAATTCACTGGAAAATATAAATGTATTGTAAGCATATATATGTTTAGTATCCGTAGCATATATTGTTTTTATTAATTGTAAATTTTGCATTGTTACATATGAGGACGTTTATTAATAAAATGCATGATAAGGGGTTATTTGAAATATTTTAATTATTTTGAAAAGTGGTTCATGCTGTTTGTTAAATTAGGCTTCTAGTATAACTTTATTTCTCTTATGTGTTTCATTAAAATTTCTTTACTATCTGTAGAATTTCCTCCAATATTATTCCAAAATGCTACAAAATATGAAAGTACACTTGCTTCAAATTAATGATATTGAGAACATGCACAGACTTAATCATAAAATACGCAGAACCTTCGGGTGCATTGACATACAACACTATGCAAATATTATTTAAACCACCTTCATAAAGCAAATTATAAAGCTATAAATACAACAATCAGTAAGAATGCGCATTATAGTATGATTTTAAGGACTTTTATGAAAAAATGTCCCTTTCATGCATTAATTCTGACAATAGTGCACATATTGTTACAAATAATTTAACATTACACCCATTTAAAGTACCTTTTGTCAAAATTACGGGGTACAAATTTTTGAGCTCTTTGTATGTGCGAGAAATAATAATAAAGTGAGTTAATTGCATTTTTCATTTTATCTCGTGCAATTTTTTTAAATGTTAACTTCGAAAAAATTAACAATATTTTAGAGTTATTAATATTTAAAATATGTTATATCATATTTCATTTCTACATTACTAAGCTTTTTAATGTACGTTAAAAGAAAACAAAACATTTACATTATTAATTTGAACAGTGTCTGAGAAAACTACGTTATAAATTTTCAGATAATGGCAAATGATTAATTTGGAAAAGAAATATGCTGATTTCTGACATTTTTTCTGACACTATTAAGGTCGCCTGCTCCATATGATGCATTTATAAACAATCTGCTCATGGCTACTGCTATTTTTTCTCTCCTTCTTGCTGGACACCTATTATTGTGAAGTTCTACCTTCGAATACTTCCTTCATCGAGTTTTTACTATATTTTTACAAATAGAGTACCGGAAATAATACCATTTTCTTTAGAAGTTTATTTCTTGTTCTGAATTGCAAAGAGCTCAATAAAATGATGACCTGTTTTTAAGCTAGGTTAGGTTACATATAAAATATGCATACCTAAAGAAACATTAAAATGTCAAATAGGCTAAAAGAAAAATATAAATTTAATCCTTGCAATACCCTGTGATACAGTCATTTAAACGTTGAATACTTTAAATTATAAAAGCCTGAACTTGTTCGTGAATAATGTTTTTAATTAACATATTATTAGTATATAAGTCAAAAATTTAATGGGAGTAGTTTCTAGATTAGGTGTGGTTTGGCTGCTAAGAAATGGAGCTCACATTCTTGCGTTTTTGTGGGCGTATAAAATGCTTTTACTCCGTCGTGGTAAGAATCATATTATTAAATTAACGTGCAACAAGGTTCCATAAATCAATAAGGAAGGCTTCATTTCGCAATATATAACATACCAACAAGTTAAGTGAAAGCTGTGCCACTTATGCCCCAGTTTA
>CM060846.1:34462500-34477500 GCA_030762175.1 Metallyticus violacea
ATATTTTAAAGTAGTCGTTGACAACGAATTTCTGTCCTTTTCCTTTGAATGTAACGATAGAGTGAATTATTATTGTTAAATCATGAAAATTCTGTAGTATGGTGTGGAAAATGTTAATATTATACCAAAAAATGAATAGCATTAAAATATGTAACATTATATAGTATGGTATGAATCACAGCGTGATATACATACAACTAACACATTTCTTTATTTATTTATTGGGCTGGAAAGTCACCCAATGTCCCAAGTTAAACTTCAAATTAAACGGGAAATTTGGAAGTTTTGATTCCCTGTCACGAGATGTGCAGATGTTTGTTCTTTATTCCTTATTGTTGGTTTTTACGCTTGGCAGCTGTTTTCGATATTTTGTTCTAGTCGTTGTGAAAATGTAGTACACATTAAATCAATGGTTCTTCTTTATGAGCAATACTGGGTTACGAATTCAATTACGCTACTCGGCATTCCATAGAGCATTTTGTGTTCGCAATCCCTTCAAAAGAAATACAATACTGGCTCTGGTAAACAAACTGGAAACAATTGGATTTCCGGTGAGTGAAAAAGGCAAACATGTTTTTTTTTTCTTTTTCTTTTTCTCCCCCTCTCCCAGACTGAGGACACTGCAAAGTACCGCTGGAATTTATTGAACAACTGGACGATGTGGAGCTGGGTCATAAACATTTTCAACAGGATTTTTACGCTACATGCCGTACAACAAGCAAACCCATAGTGCTAACTGAACATTTTTTTTTACAACCGGATAATCTCCAAGAACCTGTGATCACCAAGATCTCCTGATTTGAACACACTGGACTTCTTCCTACGGAGTTACTGATGAGGACAAAGTCCTCCAACAATGGGGCAGTAACATTGAACGACTTATTGAGTCATTATGCAGGACGGAGGACATTTTAAACATTTTCTGTAGAGATTAATAATTTCCCTAAGATACTCTACATTAAGTTATGGCAAGTCATAATTCGTTTTGAAACAAATAAAGAAAGAAATGTGTTCTATATAAATCAGTCTGTATATAATATATTAAATATTTAAAAATGTGTCAAATGAAACTTACGGAAAAATGTTCTACTTGAGTACCGTATCAGTGTTTGCCGTTACTTAGTGCATAAATACATGATATTAAAATATGTAATTACATAAAATTCGGACTCTAGTTATCATAAACAAAATGTTCATTAACTTTAACTTTCTATGCCAGTTTTAATACAAACGACGGTAATGAATTTGCTGCAGCTCTTTGCCGAAATGCTGTCGATATTCTTCTCCAAGTTGTTTCTTCATCTCAAGATGCACCGCACGAATTACATTCTAAAGTCAGTCGCCCAGTCATTAGTCTTGCATGCATCACCTTCAGGGGTCAATGGCCTCTGAAACATCGCTGCCGCTAGTTTTACAAGGTCGCTCTCGGATGTCAACTGTCGATAATAAAGAAGAGCGTGCTGCAGTGATGGATAAATACGATATCAGCAAACAGCGTTACGTAACACTTTGCACGTAAACGTGCTACAGTTCACGCAGAAACTTTTAGGAAGAGGTACCAGATCCCCTCCTCAAAGTCGAGGGGTAACGTCCTCGTGCATGAGGCAACCCACGTCACTAGTTAATATGAATGAAAATGTTTACCTGCACGACCGTCTTCACGCGTTCAACTAAGCTCGCTATAAAATATGAAACCCAGGCTCAATATCTTGCCCGACCTCGCCTTATAAATAATTATATAATAACCGTATATAAATACACATATTTGTACAAAAAGAATAAAAATTAGGATACAAACCTAGAGAAGTCTTTAAAAAATATCAGATAAGGTAAGGACATATGCCTTTATTTCATTCAGTGATAACGTATGCAATTAGGCGTTGGGGAAGAAAGTACTTTTTTCAAGAAAAAATAATTAGAATAATAATGGTTTAAATAAGATAATATTCAAGAAGCATTTATATTAATATTTTCAAAAATCGCAAGGTCAATTTTAATAACAATTATGTGTTATATTAATAATAACAGAGGTACATAAATATCTCCATATCCAGAAGTTACAATAAACACAAATTCCTCTAACCTTGTTCAAAAGTAAAAGGATCATAATTCTAAACACCAAGAGATATCTACCAAAATACTGCTGGAAACGCAATTAAAAACGTTATCGAAGTTTTTACAGGGGCAGAAATAACAGTGATGCAACTTAAATAAAGGATAAGTACAATAAAGTGTTACTTCATGGCACATTTTTGTACATCAGCAATTGTACAAATCCAGGAAAATCTTTTATTTCGCTGAGATGCAATAAGAATGGTTTTATTTGCTCACAGTTTTATACAATGAATTAAAAATGTATATTTTTACTTTGATAATATATGATTTGATGTAAATATAGCAGACAAATATGTTTCAACTTTCCTGTATCAATATGAATAGAATCGGTTAAGAAGAAAGCAACAATCCGTATTTCACGTCCTTCGTCACAATTTAAAACCTTCCCTTTGGAAATGTTAGCACACATTTAAAAATTGTGCTTTCGGAAGAAAAATAAATAAGCGCCACTTCAGAGGATAGAAATGTAAAAGGGTTCAAATCTTGCTCACCGCCAGGATGGCCGAGGTTGTTGAGACGCGGGTTCGTGAGTGGAATTCCCAACCAAGACCGTTCTCCCTGTCTGAGGTTTTTTTCCAGGTTTACCTCAGTTCTCATAAATGGAAAATACCGGGAAAGTACCCTAAACTTAGACCTGGAACGCTAACTTCCTTTAAAAAAAATCCTTTCCTAGTTTATCATTTCATCTCATACATCCTCCGTGCCCACCGCCTGTGGTGCCTCAATAAATAAAACGGGAGTTAAACACTATTTTTAAAAATCTATGCTCTTATCTCTTCTTCATCTAAATATTTTAATTTTTACCTCACTTTTCAATACACCGTCCTTGAAGTCTGCTGCACTTCGTTCAGTGAGGAGTAGACATTTCCATTCTTTCCTACGAAAAACACTGATGCAGTCTCCAGACTTCCTAACCTAATCAAATTTTCTCCCTCGAAGGTTTTCTTTCAGTTTCTGGAACAGCCTGAAGTCACTGGAGAGTAAACAGGATATTCCGGGAGTTCAAACATTGCTTTATCAATAACAATCTTTGCAACACAAAACCTGTGACTTGAAGAAATGTCCTGAATAAAGGCCACATCTAGCCTCAATTTTACGTGACGCTTCCTTGATTGCATTGTGAAATTTTGAAAATAAATTTGCATAATAATTGCTTGTTGCCGACGATGTGGTCTTATTCACCAAAACACCGAAAGCACTACAAACTATGCTGAAACAATTATGTGAGCATAGCAAAATTGCAGGACTGTCACTAAGCAAACTGAAGACTCGGTTAATTTCAAAAGGATCTGAAACCCCAACAAAAATAAATGGAACAGTCCTCATATACATATATGTGAGCGAACACACATACCTAGGACAACCGATTTCCTTCCTTGATAAAATGGAAAATGAAGTTCAAAGAAGGATCTCATTAACCTGGAGAGCATTTTGGGCTCTTAAGTTTATATTGTTAGATCAAACACTTATTAAGAAAATCAGATTCCAGACGCTAGAAATCTGTGTATACCGTGTATTACTATATGGGTGCCACACATGGTCAATAACAGAAAGACAAAAGAACAAAATTCAAATATGCCAAACAAAAATGCAACGCAGGATCCTGGGAATAATTTTGAAGGACAAAATACCTATATTATTAATAAATCATTTATCTCAGACAACAGACATCGTCATATAATTACCAGAAGCAAATGGCAATGGGGCGGTCACGTCGCAAGAATGCAGGACAATAGATGGACCTACAAGATCTCTATGTGGGATCCCCGGATAGGAGAATGGACACTAAGCATACCCAGAAGAAGATAGACAGGCTTCTTCAAGTAACATGCAGGTCCAGAATGGTCAAGAGTAGCAAGAGGAAGAGAAAAATGGAAATCTCTGAAGATGCAACTAGTGCAGTGAGAAATGAAGTAACCAAAGAACAAATCAGTCAGAGTGTCTTAAACAGCATACGAACAAGTAGCGTGGAATAGCTCAACACATTAGGAAACGGCGAGCTTTCCGTACTTGTTAGGAGGCCTTTGCCCTCAAGGGACACAATAAGCCATCTTTAACCTTATCTTTATCTTTATTGAAAATATTCAATCAGAATAACACTTATACGGACAGCGAAATGAATAGCTGGTTACAGTAAAATGGTGGGTAACTTGGAACTGAGAAATTCTCGTTGAAAGCTCAGAGCCGGAATCACTCCAGCTCTTTCACAAATTAACAGAGGTCGCATTGTGGGCATGTGGAAAGTGAACATGATATCACAACAGATTGCGAAAATGATACTTTATAAGATTAATATGGAAGTGAACAGAGGTAGGGCAGCAAGGAAATGAAACTTGCCAGTGCATTCCTTCACTAATCTCTCCAAAAACTTCCGACCTGAAGGGCGGTAGAACAGGAAAGCCTTGCCAGCCACATGGGAAGAGGGAATATTCCGTGTTTACGTTAACTAACCGTCTATTTCGCTGTCTACATACACTTCAAACAGATAGTATAATCTTGGCTGCTGATGGCTATACCTCTAGTATTTCAGGTGGTAAATGTGCCATATATTTTTATTCTTCGTTTTGCATTTTGATTTCAGAGTGACAGTGATGGGTTAATTAGCAGTAATTTCTGCGACATTTAAACGTACATCATGTTTTTACTCTACCATAAGACATACCTATCTCCATTCCTTAAAGTTGCTGGCACAACTTGATGGATTTCAAGGAGGATATATTTGCTTAATTTGCCGCTATCTAATAACGGCTCTTTCCTCGATATGCCCCATATTCCTGTTATTTCATCAGTTGCCATAACGGAATACCAAAAAAGCATAACCAGAAACTGCGCATGCTGTATTTATACACTTCAGGCATTTTCATGTCGTTAAATAATTATTTTAGTTTAACTAGAAATATATCTTAAGTATATTAAAGCCAATCGCCTCCTTGATGTAGAGGTAAGTGTTGCTGACTGCTGGCTGAAAGGTGCCAAGTTCGATCCTCGGTAGCTGCTAATGAATTTTCTAAATTAGGGATGCCTGAAACTGAGTCTACCCAGCCCGTGAGGAAAATTAGCGAACTGCCATCCTTCGCTCTCAAAAGCCGCGAGATAGGCGAATGATAAAAATGTGATTACATGTCTCTCTGCAATAATATCAGTGATGTCGCAAGACGGAGGCAGATGACGCAGCGGTTGCTGCGGCAGGCCGAGGCCCGATATCGCTCTGTCTTGCAATAGAGGAGGAGGTTAGTAAAGCTAATACTAAAGTTCTTCAGCTACCCCAACAATTTACAGTGCTAAATTTTAGTTGCAGAAACTATGAGTTTATCCGATAGAGTAACATAAAGTAGGGAACTATAAAGAATACCTATCGGCTGTGAATGAAAAAATGGCCAATTGTACTAGCAGAAGTTTGTAGACTTAAGTACAAAGCACACATGTTTTGTATTCTAGTGTAGCTGCAGCTGACAAAATTGTGTTGACGCGAACAGATATTCCATTGTTATTGTTGTTAGAAGAGACAGTTGAGAAGCAAGTATTTTGTGAAATATGCTTTTTCTGATTACAGACGTCCCATCCCGACTCGTAATGTTTGTGAAGGACACGCTGTCTCTACACAGACGCTCTTAGCTTTAACTCTAGTCAGGTATGTCTATTTTTCAATGACCATCGGCACTACAGTACTTCTCTTTATTGCGGCTAACAATTGTGAACGAGTACATATGATGCTATTTGTCACTTGGTGTCATCTTCAAGAGTTTATTCAGTAATATTTCACTGTGAATAGCACTCAAGCACGAAAATTGTGTTATATGGATATACACCCATTCATTCATATTTTCAGTGCAATCGGTTCCTGTGTGAAACGGAATTCTGGAATAATATATTTCTTTATATAATACTTATAATTTAAAACACTTTCATTTACTGTATACTATAAAACTTGACATTTTTTATGTTCAAAATAACTTTGTGCAGGAGAGCGTGGAAGGCACTTAAATATTATGCGTTTTGTCCAAGGAAATTGGAAAAGTTATATAGGATTATTTTAGAAGTAGAACAAAAATAAACGAAAAATATAAGAATTTCAACTTAATTCACGGATAATTTATTTATATTTCATGCGCTGAAAGCTGTCACTACAGTGATGTTTGCTGAGTTACGGATCACCTGAGCGCAGTGCTTACTCAGGAAGTGCAACCGCCAGAACTGGAAAAAAGAAGATAGTCACAGCACTATTTTATTTAGTATTTATATTTTTACCCAAAGCCTAAAATTATGCTGTATTTAAAACTGATGATAATAATAAGAAGCACTAACATGTATTATAAGAGAAGTTGAAAATGATGCTCCTCAGCGGAAATACGTTGCCACCTCGTTTTGCTGGCCCGTAACTCAAATGACTTCACTGTATATTCTGAAAGAAAAAAAAATCAATATCCTTTACAAATATAAAGAAGCAAACAATTGTAAATCAGTTACAATAATAAAAATTAGCAACTTTACTTTGACTCTAGTTGTATAAATACAATGCGTTCTTCTGCTGGATTTAATAAAACGCAACAGTCGCTATTAAGTCATTTCGCTAGCGTAATTCTTTTTTTAACTAGTTATACCCTGCATTACTACCATTTCCTATTTCCCCCATTATTAAAGTCAAAGTATGTTTATTAAAAACACACCAGTATTACTTCAAAATTAAGTTTGAAAGTGAAAATTCCTGCCAGGAAA
This sequence comes from Metallyticus violacea, assembly GCA_030762175.1. Lineage (NCBI taxonomy): Eukaryota > Metazoa > Arthropoda > Insecta > Mantodea > Metallyticidae > Metallyticus > Metallyticus violacea. The sequence goes on from CM060846.1 coordinate 34,469,332, forward strand.
AATAGCAGTAACTAAAGCTCTTATTTTTTAACCACATTACATTATGTTAACAGTTCAACGTTACACAAAATAAATAATTATGCATAACAGGGAAATACACAACAATCTACTACCTACTCAGCTCTTGGTGAAACTTCTGCAGGCCGTTTTGGAGAAAAACATGTTTGCACATAGAAGTTTAATCCAGTAAGAGTATTAACTCAAGACCGAGGACAACTAGTCATGGTGAATAGTATTTCGCGTCATGGCGATTGATATATTTTAATGCACTAAACAGCACTTAAAACGAATAATTTTATTTATTATTTTCGACAAAAGTCTAGTATTTTATTTTTTATTGTTTGGCACATAGTTCAGGCACTTTATATATCTACTATTACCAGGGTCTGTAACGGGAGATGCAAGTTCAACTCCCATATTATTAATAATCATTTATTATAATGTATGCCCTTTTATCATTTATTAATATATGTATTGTTATAAACGAACAAGAAATAGAAATATAATTTATGCAGTCAGGATGAAACATGTATGTATTAAAGTAGCGACATCTGGTGCCATGAGCAAAGTCACTTTTTGAATAGAACAGGACCCTTTTTTTTATGTTTCTGTTAAAAAGTTCTTGAAGTGAACCTTGGTAGCTCGCTTTCACCCTTGGGTAAGCGACCCTTAAAAAAGAGAAATTCTCGCTATGTATAACGCATCTAGTGTAGGAAAGAAAGAAATGAACTCAGCCAATAAGGACTCGAATTTTAAATTATATCTTCGAGAATCTTCTATCCAACGCGTCCAGAATATTCTAAGATTTGAATTCTTGCGGAGTGACGCGCAGAGAAATTATAAAAAGCAATATCTGGAGGGCATTTTCATGGCAGTTCAGGGCAGTACAGCTTAGGAGATGAGACACTTCATTTCGGCTTAGGATCGGTAATAGTTCAGTTCGGCTGAAGAGAAGTAAGAGTTCAGTTCGATCCGGAAGATGAACTAATTCAGTTCAATTTAACTTACGCAATCGGCATGAAAAGTTGCTAGACATATCTTCATAGGAACAGTTATGCTAGGAAGCAATGCCCATTAATTTACCTGAAGTCTACGAGAATTAACATCATCAGAAACATAATCAAAAATCTTACGACTCCTTGCAAGTGGCTCAGACGTGTCGTGAATGAAAAGTGACTGGTAAAATAAAACGCAGGGAAATGTGAACATTATAATTATTATTTAGTAAAGCTCTATCCCATGTCTTCTTTCACCCCTGAGAGCAGAAGATGGTGTTCAGAGCAGCAGCACAGCCGAGGTATTCATTGAGCTTCAAGACTCATCAGCAACAATCATCAGCTTTAATCTATACTCAAAATTAATCCCCCCCCCCAAAATAACCATTTCATTAAACCTCCCCAATTTTTTTTTTTTTTTTTTTTTTTTTTTAGTAGTGTTTAACGCCCGTTTTCACTACTGAGGCACCACAGGCGGTGGACACTGATGATACATGAGATGAAATGATAAATTGGGAAAGGATATATTTTTTAAGGAAGGAAACGTTCCAGGCCTAAGTTTAGGTACCTCCCCGGCATTTGCCAGTTATGAAGACTGAGGAAAACCTGGAAAAAACCCCAGTCAGGGAGGACGGTCCTGGCGGGATTCGAACCGCAGACCTTCCGCTCACGAGTCCGTGCCTTAACGACTTCGGCCACCCGTGGCGGTTCCCCAAATGTGACACTCCAACTTGGTGCTTATTATAATCAACCATGCTCAATATTAAGTTAATAACCTCTTTCCGAATACCGGTGCAGGTCTTGGTCTTGGATCTCAGCAGCTGTGTATGGGATTTGTGGCGGAGGAACAAGGACATCTCCGATTCCTTTGGTTATTCTCGTCATCGTCTCCATTATCACTCTTTTCATTTCATTTATCTCTTCCTGTTTAGAAAGCCGATACTTGCGGTCAGCTTGAGTGCGCGTGCAAGCTACATGCTCCGCGGTGTCACCAAAGTGAGGAGACGGCCATGCGCTCTCTGAAACGCATATGACTTCATGCGTCGGAAGAAGATAATGTAAATAAATCACACAAATACATTAATATGCATACTTATTCATACACTTCTATTGTACAATTTACACTGACAAATTGAAATTTTACAAAATGTTTCGTACTTACCGGACGAATGATGTAGTAATTATAAAGGCACAAAAACTGGAATTTTATTTCAATATCACGATACATTTAGATTGAAACTTAATCCAGATACGTCGCAAGCAATATTGATGGACATCACAGGACACTTAAACATTATTAAATGGAGCTGTCGAGTGTATTAATACAATTAAAACCCAGAAATGTTTATCTGCAGTGATCTAAATTTCAGCACAGATAGCCCTTACACGCAAGAAAGCATTTTTTTCTTTCTGCAGTTCGTCACACGTGAAAGACCTTTCATTTACTCTGAAAATATTATCGAATAACTTGTGTCTCATTTCTTGCAATTCCTTGTAATATAATTTAAGCTTAGTTGAGAAATTCCAACATGTTCATACTTATGCGTACGCTCATTTCGCAAATTTGAATGTGCAACACTATACCTTAAATATACTGGGTCCGTGCATGGAAATGAAGAAAAGTTACTTCTGTTTAAAGCATTGTTTACTTATTAATCGAGGCTAAAGTTCACTTTTTCATTTCAGACTCTCTTTTCCACAGAATCTCTTTATATTCCTATCTTACACTTTTTCATTACCTTGTCTCTGGATGCTTTATCTGAATACATCAGTGACTGCCGGGCGTTATCACAATAAAGAAATTTATCTTTAAAAGTAAGAAGTTACTCTTTTATTTCTAGATCAAAATTATGGTCGTATTTCCTGTGTAATAATAAATGCTATCGTTTATATGCATGTAAAGGTAGATTATAGTTAACTTATACCAATAGTTCTTTAGGTCTCAAAGTCAATAATTATTGCTATTGTATTTTGTTTTATTTGGAAAAAAGTGTACAAGGTACATTAAAATATGTACAAAAATGTACGAGTAGAGAGGGGGCTTGACACTAAATATTTTGAGAGCGTGAACGAAAAGTCTCAAACGCTTCAACATGCAGCTACAGGTATCAACAAGGATCAACAAATAAGTTACGTTGCAATGTGACGTGTGTTCATAGTCAGCCAAATATAAGTCAATATCACTGTCATCTTCAATCTAATCACAAGTTACGTACTATCATTATGTCTATAACTCTTCGTGGAAGTGGTAAGGCGTTTTGAGAACAATAATAGGCAAGTTTTATGAACGATTGCTATACTTCAACTTTGATTCATTAATATTACAATTTATATAAATTATTTGTTTAAATTAATCTGATGTTAGTTGTTCCTCTTGACTATCCATATAAACACATTTGTAACTTTGAACTTCGTGCCTGCAGCACCATAACGAAGCGTTCCATACCATTTAATCCTATTTGTTACTATTCTTGGTGTGCCCCCTTTTCTGTTTGTAAATTTTGTACATATTTTGTGTGAATGCTATTTTATACAAACATTTCATTTCTTGTATTTTTAATGTCTTTTATTCTGCGTTACAAAATAATAAAACACTACAAATGGCAAAATCAACATTATATTATTAATAATAATAATAATAATAATATTTCAAAATGAAATAATAAAATGTAAAAATTGAAAATGAATTAATAAAATGTAAAAATGATGATAAAAATAATAAATGCCATCCAAATAAAACAAGAAAATAACTGCCTAGCATTTACTTTATACACGTCATTGTAATCAACAAAGTTACCCCAAAAGTCCATATAGTGAGCAAACAATCCTTAAAAATTGTTGCAGAGCTTGTTTGTTTTAAAAACGAAAATTTCTGTACATGATTTTTCTTTTGAGAATAAGGAATTTGGAAACTGCATTCAGGAGCATATTTTTTGTCTTTGTAAGCGTACTCGAATAACCCAACACCTTTTTAACATACATGAAAGGCTTTAAGAAGAAAAAATGTAGTTCTGTGATATTTTGTTTTTAATGTTTCCTGTGATAGGCCTATTATTATTATTATTATTATTATTATTATTAATGTTGCTGATCTGAGGATCAAACCCGGCCAGGAACGATGGATTTTTTTGGGGCGTAAAAATTCTAAGTATGACTTCCTTCGGAAGAGAAGTAAAGCCGTGGGTCCCGTGTCGTACATTTACGGCACGAAAAAAAACCTCTAACCAGAAAGAAGAGGCCTCTGAGCAAAATTTGTCGGCCGTTTCACGCTCTGAATAGAATGGGACGCTGATGACCTGAGATGTTAAAGAGCGTCCGTAAATAAACAAATCAAAAAAAAAAATCTTCTGAGAATCTGAGTCTACACCCAAAGATACTGCAAGTTTTCATACTTACCATGCACAGCTTTTACTTTTGTAAAATATTTTGCAATTTTGCAACAGTAATAATAATTTTACCACATTTTATACCATTTTTAATAGATTTAAAATTTTTGGACATATAGTCATTGCGTTTTTCGCCAATATATTGCACATAAGTGTTTCTGAATACAAATTACATTTTTCATAGTTTTATGTGCTCATAAGACAATTTTATAGCATTGAGCTTAAAACGTTATGTTTGAATAGAGTCTACTTCAAGAAATAGTCATATTAAAGTGCTATTTTAGTATCCAACTTACTAAAAACGTTGTGAATATTTGCTACACCAAATCTCATAGTTAATAAGAAAGTAATTTAGCAGAACATGGATAACGTCGACACGTGTCGATAGGAAAATCTGAATATGCCTCCAAAGCAAAGCAAATAGGAATAAAATCTCAAATTTTGTAAATGACATTGAATTTAATATTTCTAAGAGAATCAATCCTCTGTCTTTAATCAGAGAATTACTAACTGCAAAGAAACGCAACTCAAACAGACAAAGAATATGGTCATACGAGTGCTAAAGATTATAATAATGTAACTAGCTTTACTGTGTTTTAACACATATTTTAATACACAATTAGCTTTTAAAGTATACATTAACATATGTAAATGCTTGCTATAGGATGACTTTCAGAAGTGAAATTGCCCGAATAGGCCTTGACGATTAACATCCGCATTGTTCCATGGAATGGTGCGTCATCAAACGCTGTATTACATGTGAGCACTGCATACCTAAGCTCAAAATCTGGTTTTCTAAGAATAAACACTAGTGCTTAACGGCGCATTAAGTTCTTGTCAGAGAAGAATACTTGTTTTATTCAGGCCACTCTGAGCTCGAACCCGGCAAGGATCGATGGATTTTTTTCGGGGCGTAAACATCTTAAGTATGGCTTCCTTCGGAAGGGAAGTAAAACCGTGGGTCCCGTGTCGTACATTTACGGCACGATAAAGAGCCTCAAGTCACGCCCTGATTTGAATGGGACGCTGATGACCAGAGATGTTAAATAGCGTCCGTAAATAAATCAAATAAAAAAAATCACTCTGAACTAGACCGAACATGTTTGCAAACAGACAAAAATTTGGTAAGTAATGCCTACAAATACGACAGAGTTTGTAGACAATATGACCTCGTATTCATATCGACCAATGAAACTAAACCAAAATTTCAATTTTGAGCAATCACAACCGGATATCACAGCGAAATTATCAAGCGATATTCATTTATCTTGTGGTCATTGTAGCCAACTTTATACCTCCACCATAAATCCTTGAGCATGCATCGCTGACTACTTTTCTGTGTTTTCAGTAATTGTAAATTTAACTAATTTATTGCATTCACTCAAGCGATTGTTTTTGCGTATTCAGCCAAACAGTCTGCTATCATTTTATAAATTATGTGACAATATCTGCCTAAGCAACAATAACTGTTAATAAACACGTTGTTCAGAATAGTAAAATGTTTTCTCTGTTTTGTTTTTCTCAGTTTGTATTAGTAAATCTAACGGTAGCGACTGTAATAGTCGACTTTCTTCTGTTTCATTTTCATGGTTTCAAAATAAGTAGGTATTCATAAGTGTAACATTTTATACAATTGTTAATAACCCGTCGCAAATTTCACACACACACACACACACACAGATATATATATATATATATATATATATATAACCCTTAACTGGCCCTTTTCTACCTGCACTACTGATGACAATCGACATTCGTCTGTTGCTAGATGGCTTGAAAAGGTTAAGTATTCATCCAAATGTACAATTATTACAATATTGTAAGCCAAATTTATGGGAATTATATTTAAATTCCCTATTTTATTCGTTGTTCGTTGTTATTGATTTGTTTATCCACGGAAGCTCTTTAATGTCTCAGGTCATCAGCGTTCCACTCAAATCAGGGCATGAAACGGCCGAAAAATTTTGCTCAATGGCCTTTCATTGAGGCTTTAGGTTCTTTTTCGTGCTGTAAATGTACGACACGGGACCTACGGCTTTACTTCCCTTCCGAAGGCAGCCATACTTAGGATTTTTACGTCCGAAAAAATCCATCGGTCCTGGCCGGGTTCGAACTTGCGATCTTGGGTTTAGGAGGCAAGTATGGTTACCACTACACCACCAGGACCGACTATTTTATTCGTGAAATACTTCCATTAAATATCACTGGAGGCAATCTCGGACCCTCTTGTGATAAACAAAGACAATAAATTGTATGCAGTAATTATCTAGGCTGTAATAATAATAATAATAATAATAATAATAATAATAATTAGTATATTTGTTTACATGATTGGGCAATAAAGTTAAAGTGCATAAATAAAAACACAAAACCTAAAAATAATCTGTCAGCAAGCACTAAATAAAATGCTAAGTGTTTAATATCGAATAAACTAAAAATTACTCGTAATTTTTCAGTTAAGAATTTTCCATCGCATGAATAGAAGCTCGCTTCGGGAACCCAATAAATTTTCTCTGAATGCAGGAAGGCAGTTACTGTGTTTTTGTGGTTTTGCAGTAATGATGCAAGCTGCGATAATTTAATATGGCACGGAATATGAAGAATGTAAGCTGCTTGAAGCGAAGAGTATTTTATGATTTGACTAGAAGCGAAGTACGGGAAAAACCCCCAGCTTATGGCTTGGTTAATGTACAAGGAGACAGGTGCAAAAGAACAGCATGTCGTTGTGTCAGCCTATCATGCAATGTGTTACAAACATGCCTGGTTTACACAACAAGCTATAAGGTGGCTCCTAAATACAGTTCCCTTTTGTTGCACATTGCGTACTCTAGGCGCAGGCATGCGGATGTCTAGCAACTAGGAAAAAATAAAAATTACTAAATAGAGGCAAATAAGACAAGTTCATAAGGTTATTGGAACCTCAAATCCAAGCCAGGGCAGATAAGGGTCACAGAGATTGTTGAAGTACGGACTTATAAACGGAATGTCTGCTGTTTGGTTCCCGTCGGGATTGTCCTCTCTGACAGATATTTTTCTGATTTTCCTTTCGTTGTCAATGGCAAATGTCGGGTAGCTACCCTCAAATTTGACATGTGGCATTAAATAAAAATTTCCTTTCCCAGTTTATAATTTCATATCATGTTTCACCACTGTCCTCCGCCTGTGATGCCCCATTAAACACTGTTATAAAAGCAGGCTAGAATTTATTCAAATCCGTTTGACTGTGCAAATTGAGCCTAACAAGTGCTATACTTGAAAACAAACAAGACACCACCACCGGAACTTAACCCAAGCCTAATATTTCATAAATACTGAACAAAGTAACATATTACACAGACAAAACCTCATTTCTCCAACACATGATTAAATTTAGCGATAGAGCAAGATTTTTCTACCGTTTAAAACTTTTACGGCATACTAATACAAAGTGATAACCAAACATAAAACTCGACATACCATGTAGAATTACCTCGAAATATCGCAACTCAGTGATCGACTAGCTGCTAAATCGAAAACTATCCCAAAACTTCTAGGGAAAAATAAACAGGGAGCAGGCAAATAGACTGTGGTGGACAACACTAGACCCAACCAAATTATGTGGGCATCGGCACGCAATACACACACATAATTTTATTAAACTAATTCTTCTTTTGTTAAAATATCATAATAGCGCTGGGAAATAAAACAACATCGCTACTGGTATGATTTATGTGATTTAAACGCCTAAAATATAAAAATGTTTGGTCAAATTATTTTTCTTTCGATATAATAAAAATATTTTAACA